>JADAQX010000223.1:0-65388 GCA_015476325.1 Cardiosporidium cionae | reverse complement strand
ACGAATTAATATTCACAATTAACTACGAAGCTGTTGAATAAACCTTAAGTGTTTGCAAAACATTCGCCCGAGGGCGATCTGATTGTGTTTTAACTTGATAAGTCTGGGGCATAACAGAGGGAAAAGGGTGAAGAATGATAAAACACAAGAACGTAGAACTAGTTCAATGTAATTACTCATTAATAAGAAGGATTCTAGGAACATATTTTAACACAATGAGAATAACATAGAATACGTCTAGCGTCGTGATAACTCCTATGTTACACTTTGTCTATACTGAGAAATTTTAGGCAAACTTCCAATCACGTAATTAGTTTTTGTGGCATTACACTTTTACTCATGTCTACATTTTAGCCTTTGGTGGTAGAATTAGATGTGGTAGCTGTTAAAATAATTGTTCTGGTAGATAGTTGTCTCATACTTGTTTATGCAATGTTATTTTAAAAACTAAACACTTAATTTTTTATGCACCTTTAAATGGTTGAGTGGAAGAATACTTTCTCAGTATACCTAGAAAGGACTAAAAATTGGATACTTTTTTTATTACATAAAAAATTTTGTAGCCTATGTATCAAATAAAGACGCTTTTTCAATGTTAAATACGGCAAACCCGAGTAAGATGATTCTATTCATTTACGCAAAACATCACTTTAAGGACTGATTATATATAATATATATGCTGTGATTGCAGTTTAATATGCTAAAACTAAGCGACTCTGAAATAATTCCTTAAGAAAAATATAATTAGTCTAGAATTTTTAAACTAATTGTATTTTCCCACAGATGTTGAAATAATTGAAGAAAATAGGAGTCGAGAGTATGAAGAAGGTAGGAATTGAGAAAATGAATAAGGTAGAAGTCTAGAATATGTCACTTCTTGTTCGTAGCTTTTACTTTGTATTATTGTACGTTAAAAAGGCCTGACGGGGTCGCTACTTAGCCTGATATACCACAAAGCGTACGAATGTTGCAACAAGTTGGATTCGTTTAACATTGAAGCCACTTTGTTCCATTGTCAGACAAGCGCGTATACTTTTGCTTACCTCAACGTATGGTAGTAGTGAAGAAACGATATAGGTTGCACTTTAGATCATTCTCGACTTGTTTTTTGCATTTATAGCGATAATGTGTTTCTCTCCTGTGTTTTTAATCATTCTTGACTTCATTCTTGAGTGATACATCCCTAATGGGAATGTTCCGTTCTTTTGTTTTGGGCAAGTATCCTTTAACTTTTTTGTTGGATTTCCGACGGCATGCAAGTTAGTGCTTTTGTTTTCCTTATAGAAAGATGACAAAATGCGATTCGAATTGAAATTCCATAACGAAATGTACAATTTTTCCTGTAACAGCATTGCTTACGTGATTGTTAAAAAAGTACAGTTTCATAAATTACTTAAACGGAGACTTATTACCATCCATATATCTAAACGTTCCTTCGTCCCTTTCCCTGTTTCTGCTGTCAGATTGCTATTCACCCTTCATAAAACGCAATGCTGTCCCGTTTGCAAACTTTGAATCATTGGGCCCAAGAGCGCAGCTTTTACAGCCGCCGGTGGTATCGTCTTTTACTATGGTCCGTTGCGCTTTTTAACCACACTTTGAGTAGATTTGCATAACTGACTGAGCAAGTTTATTGGAATTGCTACCATTTTTTCATAGAGCATTTTGCAACATAAACTATATTTTGTATAGCATGTATTTTTCATTGTGATGCTTTCAATTCGTTCTAAATACGGCTTTCTATTATTTCAACAGTCTAAGCAGAAACAACTAGAGAAACTTCTCAATACAGCAAATGCCTATCCGATGCTATACAAGGTAGGCTTTACTACCATCCTTTATTTCCCGGAGTATATAATTTCAAAGTAGTTACTGCTTAATTTTGATTTTTGTAACTTTGCTTTTATAGTTCTAAAACTGACACTGAGAAACATGTTTCTGCACTATATGTTTTTTTGTATTGAATAATTTTGAAAGCTTTCAATGGTGCATAATATGGAATTGCTGTGCTGTTTGTAGTAATTGAAAATATCAATGGATATACGCGTTGTGATTGAAATGATCTTCTTTGTTTGCCTGTTGTAATTTATGTTTATGTGGGCATGAGACTATTCTTAACAAGTATATATATACTTTTTCCTTCTGTGCCTGTGACGTTGTTTTAGCCTTCAAATTTTTGTATGTTTATTAGGGTAAACCTATCCGTGCTCTGTCTTGTCGCCGAATAAAACATTCTGGTCGAAATACAACAGGGCAGGTGTGTTTATTTAGAGTAAAAGCGTGATATAGTTAAAGAATCATTTTTATGATAATGAAGTTTGAATAATGTCGTTTTGTTTATTTTTCAATAATATAACCATGAATTTTCTGAGTTGTTATTGGTTCATCATGCTTACTTGTGAGGATTTATCGATTTTTGATATCCATTAAAGTTACGCCATAGATTTTACAGAAACAATACAGAAGAGTGTAAAGAGAACTTCTTCTATGCCCGAGAACCTATTGTAGTAATTTATGAAAGGTATCTTATGTCATATAGCTGCTCTTAGATTATCAAAAAAAAGAGAATATGCACTATATCTTTAAAGTGCTTAATGGACTGAAAGCTGCTATATGACAAGGAAAATCTATCTGGAAATTTCTTCAGTGCTTTCATATCTGGTCTGAATTTTATATGATTGATGTTTTTGGGTTTTTCTAGCTTACTGTTCGACACAGAGGGGGTGGACATCTTCAGCGCCTACGTTTCATTGATTTTAAAAGAGGAAGGAAAAATATTTTTGCCACAGTGCTGCGGTAACACTTTTATACACATTTGCATGGACAAGGGGTTTTTATTAATATATTTCCCTATTCCTAATCAAACACTTTGCAGTACAATTTCACTGTCACTGAGTGCCTATTTTATCTTTAACTTATGTCCTGTTTTAGGTTAATTATTTTCTTGTATTGTAGTAAAAGAATAGTTGAATATGGGTATTTTTCTTCAATGGTTTGATTAGCACGCTTTACGCTATGTGTCTCTCAGATTTCCTCTCTGTAAGATCAATTCTTTAAAACTATAAAGGGGGATAGTTTAATTACTGAGAGAAAGAAGGGTTTTTTGAAAGCATGGGAAAGCTCTATAAATGTTGTGTTGCTTTGAAAGCTTTTATTTGGGTAGAGTGCATTCATGTATATTAAAAACTATTTTATAGGCCTAATTTTTTTTTTTCATCTTAGCTTTTTCTAATGGATCAAACGTATAGTTCATCCTATTTTTATGTTTATGACCTTCTGCACTGCTAAGCATGTTAAGTGTATGCTGTTTTTAATGTAGTTACTGTTTATAAAAGAAAATCACAACGGATTTAGAATGGGGCTTTGTTATTTATTTTACGTTTGTCTTATGAGTAATTCAGTAAGAGCAATTTTTCATTTTGTTTAGGATAGAGTATGATCCCGTTCGCACGGCGCATATTGCTTTGATTCAATACGATGACGGTGTGTTATCTTATATATTAGCTCCACACACGTGTCACCCTGGGCAGCGTGTACTTGCGAGTGAAGAGGCAAGTATACTCCCTGGAAACGCTTTGCCTCTTTCTAAAATTCCAGTAAGATACTTTTCATTAGAACATGAATGTATTTCAAAAGTAGATTGATACGGTGAAAACTGCACTGCCATGTGGCGTGCTTCTAATGAATGAATTGCCATTTAGAATAGATAGAGAATGACACAATGGGCCCTCTTCTTTCTTTTCCCTTTATATCCCTACCAGTAATCTCTTTTTTCCTGCTAGGGGGCATCAATAATCTCTTGTTATGGCTACAATGTAGGGTCATGCATAAAAGAGAGCATCTTTATTTTGGAGTAGTATGTGCGAGTGAAAGCATTTGAACGTGTCAATTCTACGAAATGGTGCCTGAGAAAGGAATTTCACTCTAGAAATAGCATCCTTTGGATTGCAGTAAATCCATTTTTATATAGCTGCAGGCAAACACTCGTTTTGTAACGTAGTATTAAAAATATGTAACTTTCCTATTTTCTTGTGGTTATTCTTATTCTCGTATAGCATTTCCTTGGTGCATTTTTCTTTCTATTAGGTGGGTACGATTATTCATAATATCGAATTGAAGTCTGGACATGGCGGTCAAATAAACAGAGCTGCTGGTACATTTGCCACCGTATTGAGGTATATTTGTATATGGAGGAAATCTCTCTTTGTTGTATACGCATGTTTCAATGGAATTTGCAGTTTGTTCTTCTCCTGCTTCTCCTCAACTTGCTAGTTTTCTTTGAAATTTTTTTGTAAACTCTAATGTATTTTTCGGGAGATTTGGCTATTTTGTTTGCTGAGAGAAATTTTAGGTTTTGGTAAGCTTTCACTACGATTTCATCTTAATAGCCTTTATTAACGGTGATTGAATATTCTCCTATCTTTCATTGCTTTGAAAAAATCTGTAGTTTATAATACTGGAAGCTAGTGCATTTTTGTACGTCATTTTAGAGAAAGCGTTAAATTTTGTTGAACTTACTGTGTGATTTTTAGCAAGGATGTAAATTATGCGACATTGAGGCTCAACTCTACCGAAGTGCGAAAATTTCTTTTAGGTATGTCCGAATGCTTGAATTGCACGAAAAAACGATAAGTGTAGCTTTGAAAGGGCATCATCCGATGCTTGCCATTGGAAAAGTGGAGCGTTTAATTACATTCTGAAGTCAATGCCAAAGCATGTGATATTTTTTTTGTGCAAGAATTCCTTCTTGAACGATTTGTTGTCCTTATGATGTAACTATACAAGTTTACCGTTCTTTACCAAATTTTATTAGAATGCTGGGCAACCATTGGTCAGGTATCCAATGTATATCAATCCGCTCGAATTCTTGGAAAGGCTGGGGTTTCGCGGTGAGGGTTTGCCTTTGTTTTCATAGTGCACCCATTTTAAACAGAAGACTAAAGGTTTTTAAAAACTTTTGATTTTGTCGAGATGTGTAGCGCAGTGTATTGCTTAACTCTCCTTGAATTTCAGTTTTCCCAGTTAACTTGGCTATTTGCTTAGTTTTGGCATACAGCAGTGCGATATTTTTCATATCTACTAGACACTGTAATTTTGCATGGGATGGGAATAGGATACTCGGATATAAATGCGTTTTTATTGGATATCTTTACATATACTTCCTTGCATAGGTGGTTGGGACGACGACCCGCCGTTCGGGGAGTAGCTATGACACCTGATGCACATCCTCATGGAGGTAAGATACATGCAATGATATTCTTAATTTTTTAAGTATTTGCTATGTTTGAAGTAGAGAAATATTTACAAACGTACTAGTTGTAGAAGGCGCAGAGTACACTCGATACAAATTACAACGAAAATAGAAATACTTGCAGATTTAAGGATACGAGCTACTACTTCTTCGATGAGGTTAAAACTAAAGGAGAAAAAGCTACGGGCAACTAACTTAATTCATTTCATTCGAATGTATTGCATAGATCTTATAATTCCTCTGTTTAACTAGCACTATTTTATTTCATAGTTTGTCACGGTATAATTTTTTTGCGAATTGTAGGCGGTACAAGTGATAAGCATACAAAGCGACCTCCAGTTTCTCCTTGGGGCATTCATCGATCTGGGTATAAAACTCGCAGCAGAAAAAAACCGCTGGGTTTAATTATGCGTAGGAAGTTAAGTGGTAGAGAGCAGAAAAAGTTCGGCATCTCATAGCTCTCAATAATTCTGCTTATCCATAATGGGATTGAATTTGTGATTCTTCGTGTCTATCGACTTGGTTTCAAACTTTATTTTCTGCACTACTTTGCAACAGCTCACTGTTTCAGTACACCTGAGGTTTTTGTTTCTATACTTGTGCTTTTATTGGAGTGTTAATCTGAATGTTTTTTTATGTACTTTAGTTTTAATATGGGGTAGCAGCACGGCAGCGCTTTAATGGCGCTTTTAGGTTGAACCTGCATGCGAATACGAGTTAAACTGAAGAGAAATGCGTCCGTTCGTATTCCTCTTTACAAAAACATCAGTAGGCTTGTCTTGGCTAGTTTGGTTTAATTTACCAAGTTCGTTCACTTCTACAATACTCCACTTCCATTATTTCTAGTTGTCATACTTTAATGGAGTATTTCTTGAACAATTTAAATATTTGAACTTGATTTATCTCCAGCACCACAATGCATACTCCTACTTTAAAATTGTGACAAAGGCAGAATTGTTTTAGCTATAATCTATCTGATATTTCAAATGTGTTCACTTGTCGCAGGGGATAGAAAAACTATTTAATATCTTTACGCTGTTTTACACCCAACGTATGGTAGGTGGTAGATGTAAAAGTTACTTGGATGCGTGAATGCCGAAGCATCAATGTTGTTTTCACGAACAATAACTGTGTTGAGGACAAGAAATTAGCCTCTCAACTGTAAGGACGTTCACCAAGTAATCCAAATTCACATAAATGGAGCATCTGGTATTGAAGTGATGAACCGGATGAGTAGATATTATTATATTACTTTGAAATTTTACTGCCGAGTTTGTAAGTTTAACTAAGGAATTTCGCTATTTTGATGTATTACAATGCTCTTACAGCAGTTTTCGCTTCCAAGCATTTCTATCAACTAAGTGAGGTCCATGAAATCTTGTCAACTTGACAGCGTTGTTGTAGAAATGCCCATGTATAAAATTTGAAAATTACAACTTTTCACATGCCATAGTGGAGTTAATTGCAGTTTGAGATATCTTTCCTCATACTGGAGACCCCAGAATAGAGTTTATATTGCCAACTCACCTAGATAAGGGTGGAACAATACTCAATTTAAATTATTGCACAAGCAAATTTGTATTTAGTATCGGCAAAGGCTCTCAACTCTTTTGATACCTCCATAGTAGGAAAAGTTTATACGCCATATACTGCGATATCATTTTAATATCTATCTATCAAAACCAATGATGTGGATCGACATCAGAAAACCGTTTGTTATGATTGTTTTCAGCACGTTAAAACCTGCTATATATGAACATTCTTGCTGCTTCTTGACACAAGAGAGCTATATATAACCCGAAGTTTCCGTTTTTCTAATGTTGCCTTCTTGCTACAATTATAAAAGTAAGGTAAATGTACTATATACTGCGGATATTTTTACGTAACCGCTTTAAATTGATTTGCTTTGTTCAATTCCTATTTCCAATCAGTTACCGCAGCTTTATATGTTTCTACACACACAAGTGTGTATCTTTTGATTCGAATTACGAGTAGTATTTTTGTTGGTAATTTACATCTAAAACTACTGCTTCACGGCGACATTTTGATACGCAATAGAGCAGAACTCACAGAGTTACTGAAAACGAATAGAATCAAATATAGGCTTTTGAATGCGTCTCGTCATAACCTGAGAAGGCTAGAATGTGCCAGAAATATAGTACATTTCGATATAAAAATATTGCGTAGCAGGCAATTAATTGAATTTATTGCGTAAATTACCGCTTTGCTTTTAGTTAACTCTTACAATAAAATCAGTTACATTCCCAATGATGTAATGTATCTATTGCTAATATTGCAAAATTTCACCTTTTCTTGGATGGGCATGGTTTTTCCCAACTATTTTTGATTTTTTTCCGTCAGACGCAAATTCGCACATTTAATTTGCTTCTCATATTTTAGGAAAACTTCATCTTCAGAAGCAATCGCTCAATCAGTACAGTATAAAAGTAACTAAGTTTTGCTGCAAATTCGAAACTTTTCCAAATTCGCATTCTGTTTGATAACAGGTATATACTCACATAGTAGAGACTTTTGCACAGGAAGGTCAGAACTTGCTGTTTGCAGTTACATTGCCTACTCTGCTCTTTCAAGTATTGAATCCGCGGCTATTAGTTTCCGCAAATTAAAATGCCATCACACGCATCACGTATCTTCCTCTCACGTTGTGCTTGTCTGCATTTGAAATGCTGTCAAAACTGCTCTAAATGTTCAGTTATTTTCCTCATTTTGAATATTTTTAGTTCTAAATTGTATGTCAAATGCTGCTGAAAACCTGTAGTTATATCAAAATAGACTGAATTTTGATAGAAGCTGGGCGTAAACATGCAGGAGGCAAGTGGAATTACTGATGCCACCACGCATTCCTCCATTTGTGAAGATACTTTCTCTCCTTCGGATGCAGCCTCAACTTCCACTATCTATAATGTGAGAAGAGTATCACGTATTAACTAATGAGTAAATAGGGAAATTGTTGCATGGCATATTCTGCATTTAATGATTCTACACAAAATTTTTGATCTCCTCCGTTGGGTAGCAAATTTATTTTTTTGGCTACGCAATAGTAAACTCATGGGATACTACATGGTCAGGCATAAGCTGAGCGTTACACTGAACTTGTATTTGAAATTTTTTTGATTGACACTGCTGAGACCCCGTTTTTGAGAAATAAGAAAAAGTGAGGTATTCGGGGATGAATGTGCGTAAAATATCAGCAAATAAAGCTGAGTGCATTTGCCTATTTCTGTACCTTTTCCAACTTTAAATAGCCAAGATTTCATCCTATTGATCACTGTTTTGATTGAGAGCCCTCCACATTGCACATCATATCCCCCTTTCCTCTTTTCATGGGTGTCTATGTGCTAGAAATTCATTTAGTTGTATTTTTCCGCGTGTATTTCATTGCTTTTTGGTTACTCTTTTCACTGATTTTCTAGAAACAGGAATGTGCCTGTCCCCCGTAAGATTTAAAATTAAGCGAGGAAGAAGAGGGTGTGATGCACGAAAATTTATAACAGAAGATGCAGGCAGCATTTTCAAAAGTATTTACTGTTAAATTAATTATGGCTCGACAGGGTATGAACGTGTGGAATACAAAGGCTGAAACGCTTTCTTTGTTTTTCCTCTCAACATTCCTATTCTTTTTCAATATGTAATATGTTTTTTTAGGATATTCTATTTTGATAAACTTTTCTCCTTGTTTTATAGACACCCCTTTGGTATTGCCAAATTACTATTGCTAATGAAGATAAGATTGGAGGGCCATTTTCAATTGAGCAACTTAAAGCTTATTACTCCAGGTTGCATTGAACGATTATTTTTGTAGCTTGGGATGCACATCGATAGATTTAGAGTTACTATTTTTGCATATAGGGGAACAAATGATTGCATATTTCATTTACTTTATCTTGTACCGTTGTCTGTATATCCATTCGTGGATCCTCACATCGTGAAATTTTTGAAGAAGTGATTTTTTAAAACTTTCTTTGCATGCAATACAAGGGAAAAGGGGATGTTTTGCTGATGATTTTTCCTCTTTATTCTAGTGGAAAGATGCGTGGCTATATTTTCTTTTCAAAGATTCCAGTTTATATCGGAATGAATAATTAATGCATGTCGATGAGCGTATTACTTTGTTGTTTTAGAGGTGTATGCGCCATTTGCATTCTCTTTAGGGAGAAATTTTGCTATTTAAAAGAATGAGAAAAAGTGGGCGAATTCAATACATTTCAGAGGCCTATGAGCCACTGCTATTCTCTTTAAGTAGAGATGTTGCTGTTTTCTCTATAATAACTTTATTCAACCCTTTTCTTTCAATATTATATGCCCCCTCTGTTTTCTTTAGTGGGTTTATCGATGGATTAACATATGTATGGAAGGAAGGTATGCCGAAGTGGATGGCCTTATCCGATGTGGACAACTTAAAAATTTATTTTACAAGTTAGAATTATGGCAATTTTTCGTCTAAATTTTATTTGAAACATCCTTTTCAAAGCATAACCTACGTAGAAAGTTGCTGTACTCCTGTATATCTGAAAAGATTGAAGAATTTCCCACCTATGCTACACAGCTAGCAAGTACTCTGCTTTCTTTAGCTCTAGAAGATGAAGAAACAGAAACTGTCGAAGAAACAGGGGAAGAAGAAGCGACTAAGACTACTGCCAAGGATTCTCTGAGTTTAAAATCTTCTTCAAGTACTGCAGAGGCTTCTGAATCTTTTATTTCTATGTTTAGCACACACAGATGCCCTCTTGATAAGATATCTGATAAATTCCAATATTTCTCAGAAGAGAATATTCATTATATTTTTGATCTGGTAGATGCACAATGGAAAACAAAGGAGGTAAAATATCCTTTTTCAGAGAATGCATAGACTAATGCTTTCTGTGTGTATTTTACGTTCTATATATCGGTATAGAATATTCCATCACTATTAAATCATATCAATCCTTGCTGTTTTTATTAAAAAGGAATGAACATAAAATTAAGATTCTGGAGGTTTTGGGTTTTGTGACGTTAATTTTACATATTTCATTTTGAAAACACTATACATGCCTTTTTACGCATTTTATATTCAAATTAAGTAAAAGTTTTAGATTTTCTTGCCTTTTTTTTTTGAAGACCCAAATCAAAAATTCCCAGAATGAATGAAAGTTTAAAGTTTTTAATTTGATTTCTTAACTGTTTTTATTCATTTTAGAGTATAAAGTGTATTTGGGTAACTGAGTCTGTGCATTTCTTTTTCTATTTTCCTACTGGCGATTTCTCTTTATTAACTCTTTTCTTTTTGTTTTTTTACTTTCCCTCCTTTATTTCTCTTTTCTATTTTCATTTTTTGTCCTCTCTCCTTGTTTTTCTTTCTCTTTTCCTCAATTTTCGCCCTCTTTCTTTCTTTCTACATATTCTCTTTCTCTTTATTTCACCTTTCTCATTTCTCTCCCTCATCTTTTGTTATTCCTTTTTTATATTTTTACTAAGGATTGCAACCAGAGAATTTTTTGTTTATTTTTAAATTAAAATAGAATTTTGACGCATGTTATACCTCATCCCTACAATTATTTTATTTATATAGGAATACCTCGCTTTACTTGAAGAAGAGGGCTCGTTTGATATTTCTCCCCACTCTACTTCTTCCACTAAGCAAGATGAAGGTAAAGTTTTTTAAAGGTGTCATCACATTTTCCATTCTCTTTTGTTTTGCGTATTAAATAGAAAAAATTTTACCCTACAAACTAGCTAAGTTTTATCCTTGCTTTTGATTTATTGGACATTATATCTAAACATGTCAAAGGTGATGCAGAGCGGTTTTAATATTTTATTAGGAGCATTCTAAATAATGTTTTTTCCTTTTTAACATTTTTCTTCTCATCTTTGAATAGAAATGGTTTTTGAGGTTTAAATGCCTTTAGTTTTCTCACTTCTATACTCCTGCTTCATTTTTCCCCTTCAAACACATTTCTCTTTCCCTTCCCATGTGTTTTCGATTTGTTTCTCTTTTACCTCTCTCGTTTCATTCTCTCTTTCCTTCTACTCGCTGTTTTCTCCCCTTTTCTCTCTCATCTCTGCATTTTTCTTCTTTCTCTTCTACTCTCTCGTGTTTGCATTTCACAGGTTTCTTAAATCGAAAACTGAATTTTGAACGAAGAGAATTGTGTTTTACAATCTATGTTCATAATAGAGTACTCTACTACCGGCTCTCTCTGTTTTATCGATGTTTTTTATCTTGTTTTTATTCTTTTAATTTTTTCAAGAACTTTTTGTATTTTTTTGAGTCAGAGTTTCTGATTTATGCAAAAAGAGTACAGAGAAGGCATCTGGTTTTGAGAGAGGATGAATATTGTATTTGGAGAGAAGAAGAAATTCCTCCTTTTTTTTCATTTTTCTTTCTACTATATGGAGCCATGGAATTCATATATACATAAATCTTTGGAAATTTTTATCTTTGAATTTGCATCGCATGCAAAGAGAAGTTTTATTCTATGTATATTCCTCAGACAAAAAATCTAAAAATAGACTTAAGAGAAAGGAATATCGTGAGCGGCAGAAAGTAAAGAAAGACGCAGGCCTTTGGTTAAGTGGAAAAGTAAGAATAACTTTTTTTATAGAAAAACATGAAAAAGTAGAAAATATTTTTAAAAAATAGTTTGAAGTTTTTTGCTGCAAGAATATATATATATGAGGATCTCTCAATTTGGAGATTTTATACACTTTTCCTTTCATACAAAAATAATCTATATCCCTTTTTTTTAAGATTAAAGAGGTTTTCTTTTGTAAAAACTGGATATCTTATGAGAGGAGATACTATAACAATAGTCTGAGTTTTTTCTATATAAAAAAAAGAAGAAAATTTTTTAAAAATTGACTGAAAAGAATGTTATATTTGCTACTTTTGCATTGGTTAAAAATTCAAAAGATTGGAGTATGAAATAAAAAAAAAACAAGAGATGGAGAAGAAGCGTAATTTTTTTTGTTGGCATTACAGGATGAGAGAGTGAAAGTGAGAGAGAGAGAGTGAGAGAGAGAGAGTGAGAGAGAATGAGAGAGAGAGAGAGAGTGAGTGAGAGTGAGAGAGAATGAGAGAGAGAGAGAGTGAGTGAGAGTGAGCGAAATGAGGGGAGAGAGAGAGAGAAAAATGAGGGGAGAGAGAGAGTGAGTGAAAGAGAGAGCGTGAGAGAGAAAATGTGGGAAAACTAATAGAGAGAAAGTGGAAATGAGAGTTGTGAGTAAGAGAGAAAGTGAGAAAGAAAAAGTAAAACAAACATGAAAGAGAAAAGGATACTGCAAATTAGGGCTATAAAATTACGCTGAAGAGAATAGGTCATGTTTATTTTTATATTTATTAAAAAAGGAGAATTTGAGAGAAGAGATGAGGAGGAAGGAAGTATTTAAAATAGTATGGTTTTTAGTATGCACAATTTTTGTGAGAAGAATAATTTGGCTTCTTCTGCTTGGAATTTTATTTTGTAACGGAATCTTTTTTTTTAATTAAAAAAAAAAAAGGAAGTTTAAAGAAGGGACAATAAGAGGCATATCTTTCTTTTCTTGGATAAAAAAAGGGGAAGGATTGATTCCATTGTGAAATTTCTTTTCTTTTAAAATAAAATATAGTAAAAACAATTTTTGGTTTTAAAATTATGTAAAGAATTCTTTCAATTTCTTAATTTTAAAGGCAACACTTAAAAAAGAAGGAAGAGAATGTTTTACATTTTTTTGATTTTGTTATGTACAGAAAAATCCAAATGTCTACGTTTCAGGTTTACCAGAAGATGTTACTCTTGAGGTAAATAAATTTTTGTTTGATTTTTTTTTTTGAACTTGAAAACTTTAATTGTTTCTTTTTTCTTCTACTATTTAATCTCTATTTATTCTTATCAATTCTTGTGCTTGGTGAAGTTTTCTCCTTTTTACTTAAATATCTTCTATCCATAAATTTTTCAATAAAATGTTTTTACCTCCGCCTTATTTTGTGATTGCTCGTTCTGCTTTCTCTTCTGCTTTAAAGAATCCACGCAGTCTTCCTTGGATAAGTTTCAGTAAAATTTTCAGATTTTGAAATGCTTTACATTTTTTTTACCTTTGATTTTTTATTTGAAATAGAATTTTTGGAAAAATCGTCTAATTATTTTTTCTCTCTTTAGTATTCTTATTTCTATAATTCACTTCAATCATATTTCTTTTTCTTCTCATTTTTTTTAATCTCAATTCTCTCTCCTTTCATTTCACTTTTTCTCTTCTCTCTCTCTCTCTCCCCTCATTTCTCTCTCTCTCTCCTCTCCCTCTCTCTCTCTCTCTCTCTACTCTCTTTTTCTCTCTCTCTACTCCCTCTCTCTCTACTCTCTCACTCTTTCTCTTCATTCTTCTTTTTTACCTTGTAAAGACCATTTTTATCTCTTCTTTTCTCCTTTAAAAACTGAATACAATAAAAAATACATTTTCATCATTAACTTATGTAATGATTATTTTTTTTTATATAGCATATTTAAGGAAAAGCTGGATTAATGATATAAAGTGTGTGTTTATAGGAAGTTGAAAAAATGTTTAAAAGGGCGGGTGTTATAAAAATTGATCCAGATACAAGTAATAAAATGAAGTATTTTTATATATTATTTTTGGTATAATTTTACGAAATAGATGAAAACAAAATGTTTACATTAAACATACAACTTAGATCTTTTTCTAACCAAGAAAATGTTGTTTATATGATCAGAAAAAAATTGTGAAGAAGATTCTGTTGCGTTACAAAAAAATGCATTTACATTTAATTGAAGGGAGAGTTTATTGAGTTCAAGACTTCAAGTTACATGAAATATCAAAAAGATATGTTTGAATATGAGGTTGTTCTTTTCGGTCCTTCTAAAATTTAAAATTTTTGTATTGGGTGCAGCCTGCATCGGTTATACACTAAGATAACAAATTTTCTACTCATTCTTCATTTTTTCTTTACATCTTTCGCTGAAAATTGGCTAACAGTTTGTAAACTTTTATTTGGGGTTATTATTTTTACGAGATTCTCTATTCTTTGGATGCATTTCCCTACACTCTTAGCCACACAGTTTTCATTTTCTTCGTAATAAATCTTCACAGATTCTCTCTTCACCATCCCACTCTCTCATTTCACCATCCCACTCTCTCTCTTCATCACCCCACTCTCTCTCTTCACCATCCCATTCTCTCTCATTTCATCATCCCATTCTCTCTCATTTCATCATCTCATTTTCTCTCATTTCATCATCCCACTCTCTCATTTCACCACCCCACTCTCTCATTTCTCTTATGGAGGAGTTAACTATTTTCTGTTTTACCTTCTTTCTTGATGCCTCTTCAAAAATACTCATCACTATTTTCAGCCTTTTTACTCTTTTAATCTCTGCTGAGTCTGCTCCCTTGTGAGCTGCTTTTTATTTAGTTTATATCTACAGATTCTCTTTCCACGTTTTGCTTGGAAAAGTCGTTTCATTTTTTATAATTTTAAAGGGTTTTTGTAGCCATTTTTTTTACCATAAAAATTCAAAGGATAAGCATTTCATTGTACGTACATTTACTGTCCTGCTATTAAAAATAAAGTGAATTTTTCATTGAGAGCATTTGTTTATTTACTTACTATCTTCTCTATTTATAGCTCGACCAAAGATTCGATTATACCGTGATCCTTCAGATGGATATTGTAAAGGTGATGCTCTTGTCAGCTTTGTTAGGGAAGAATCTGTAGCTATTGCAGTGAAATATCTAAATGATTCTGAAATTCGTCCAAATTACAAAGTCAAAGTGGAAAAGGTAAAACACAGTCTAGTTTGGAAATAGGTTCTGGAGGAGTGTTAATCCTCTTTAAACATATTTTTTCTTCTCTCCTTTTTTTGGAGGGGTCATTGTATATGATAATCTGAATTGGGAAGGATTCCCTCCTTTTTTTCCCTTATGATTTCTTTTTATCTCTTTTTTCTTTCTTTTTATCTCTTTTTTCTTTCTTTTTATCTCCCTTTCCTTATTGTTTTCTCCTCTTTCTTTCTTGATTTTCTTTCTTTTCATCTCTCTTTTTCTTTCTTTTCTTCTCTCTTTCCCTTTCTTTCTCGATTTTCTTTCTTTTCTTCTCTCTTTCCCTTTCTTTCTCGTTTTTCTTTCTTTTCATCTCTCTTTTCCTTTCTTTCTCGCTTTTCTTTCTTTCTAATAACCTAGATCCTTTTTGAATTTTCTTAAAGGAAAAGCCTCATCCTATTTTTATATATTCTTAGTAATATCTCTATCAAGTACGCATTTCTGTAAAAGTTCTCAGACAAATCATCTTCTCTACTTGATAGTTTTGCTTCTCTACGTTAGCTGTATGGCTAAGATATCTAATTCCTATTCATTCTTTTCTTTGAAATTGGTCATTTTTTCTATATTTTTTAAAAAATCGAATTCAAATATTTTATTTTAAATTTATAGAGTTAACAAATAGTTTTCTTTTTTACTTCTTTAATTCTTTTGTAGGCCCATTTTACTGAGCGAGTTACCAAAAGTTCAGGAACAGAGGTTACGGGTGGTATTTTCAAAATTGATCGACGAAAATATCTTGCAGCTAAATATGAACAAGAAAGGTAAGTATTTAACCTGTTTTAAAAAAATTAATAAGTTTTTTCTTTTCATTGTAATTTTTTGATTTTTCAATTAAGTGTATCCAACTTTTTTTGTTTGATTTGTTGAAAATTTCTCGGTGGATTATATTTTTATAAAAATTTAAAATGATTTTGAAATTTTTGTTTAAATTTTGGTAAAATCCGTCAAATGTTCACAATTTAACATCTTTAAAATTTATAAATAGTTTTTACAATTTGTACATTTTTTGTTTTCTCCCTCTATTTGAGTTTTTGCTTGGGATGTTATCTTTACTTCCAAGCCTTACTTTTTTTTTTTTACAGTTTGTTCTTTTTGCAAGAGAAATAATAGAGAGAAAGGAAGAGGGAGAAACAGTATAATAAGCCTTGAGCATATCTCCACCAAATGGAGTTAAAAAAAGATTTTTTCTTTAATATATATAATCCAAATTTAGAAAAGACATCAGAGCTGCAAAGAGATGAATTTCTGCTAAATTTTACATAAAGAAACCTTAGTTTTCATGTTTATGAATGGTTTTATTTGTGAACAAATAAAACCATTCATAAACATAGTTTTGTAGAAAAATAGGTTTAATGATGAAAATATAACAACAGAAGAAGATGTATGTAGTTTTTGCATAGTCTAGAGTAGTCTATTCTTTATATGTAGAATGCTATATTTTTTTAAACATCTAAACTTGGGTGCCCATTTTGCATTTTCTGTGAATAGTCTACTTTTTTTAAAAAATAAAATAAAGAAGAGGTAGAAACAAAAATCAGTGTGATGAAAAAAATTAAAGTACTGCAAAAAGAAAAATTTATTTTAATTATGACTCTCTCTTTTTAAAAGTGTAAAGTATTTTCTATTACTTTGTTTTTCAAATTCAGATTAATGAGTTGGGGAGAAGATATTGATGATGGGAGTGGTCGCCGTATTGTCCTCTTTAAACCCATGTTTTCTGCTGCTGAAGCTGAAGTAAAAGAGAGTATTTATGCTATGGAAGAGGAGAAAAATGCATCCTTTTCAGAGAGGAAAGAAGAAAAAATTTAGAAAATTATGTTTGCAAAGAATGAAGAGACAAAATAATTAAAGGAAGCGTTTTTTGTATTTTTTCAAGCAAGAGTTGGAAAATTTGGCTGATTTCTTAATTAAGTATAGACATGAGTTGGAGTTGGACTTTTTTAGTCGTTCATATGAAGCATTTTCTTTCCTCTGTGTGATATGTAGATACGTGTTTCTTTTTCGTAGTTTAGTGTTGAAAAGTTTGTAAAAATGAAATAAAAGTGTGAACTAGGAAAGATAAGCTCAGAGGATTCCGGAAGGAAGAAGTAACTATGCTTGTTATTTATGGGAGACAAATGTATGGTTGGAAGGCGTGTAGAATTTTCATTGAAGTAAATATTTTCATTACAAACGATTTTGAAATATCTGTTACTAGATGTATAACGACGGAGATGCTTTCTACGAGGAATTGAAGGAAGAAATAACTACGGTAGTTCATTTTGCCACTGCATCTTTCAATTTCTAGTTTATAGTTATTCCTATTGTTCATAATGCTTTGTTTTTGACTGTTTATATATGTGGGTTTGTATTCATCTTAAATTTCATACTTGCATAAATTTTTCTGGTTTTTAGTCTCCCCTATTTTCACTAAAATTTTGTTTTGCTTTTTACAAGAAAGCTGAGTTTTTTTCATTGTACTTTTGTTCATGTGGTTTTTGGTTTTAGAAGAAATTATATTAATTCATTATTTTGATATAGTAATATAAAAATTAAAATGTATTTTTTCCGTTTTTAGCGTAGATTTTGATAGTTTTTATTTTTGAGATGCTCTTTTTATTGCATTTTTTTTCTTTGTAGGAAGTGAAGAAATA
The DNA here is from genome assembly GCA_015476325.1 of Cardiosporidium cionae. NCBI lineage: Eukaryota > Apicomplexa > Aconoidasida > Nephromycida > Cardiosporidium > Cardiosporidium cionae. The sequence continues at coordinate 47,694 of JADAQX010000223.1, read as the reverse complement.
TGTTCCAGTGGAAAGGGTGACACCCATTGCAGTACGTTCTCTTCTATGTATTTAGCTGAGAGTGTAGGATACTGATTTTCTTTTACACGGGGCAACCCTAGATTTGTTTTTAGCAATTATTGTTAAAGAATAGGAAATATTTGCAACTGCTCTTTTCGTTTGATATCTATTTTTTTAATATTTCCAGAATTGCCTTTTCTGCAGAGTTTTTAAAGTTTTAGTTGCAGTCATTTAGGTTTTGCCTTTGTTCCTTTCACGCAGTCTATCCGTTCTTCCTTTTAACGCATTTCTCTCTCTCTTTCTTTGAGTTTTTATATTTTTTTCTACAGTCATCCATTATTTTTTATTCTACGACGTTTTTTGTAATATATTGGATAATGCAGTATGCATACAGTTTAATTTGGAGCTTATATTGCATGTTTGTATTATGTGCTCAGAGACACCCGCAGGGAATTATTGTGATGAAATTTAAAACAACAGCTCATGCTGAGACTACCATTGAGGTCAGCTTTTACTAGTTTTTTCATTTGAAATGGTGACCAGCTTTGTTTGTCCAGCCAATATGAATTCTTTGAAATCAAAAGTCCATGCAGTGTTAGTTGTCGAGTATAGGGTTTAGCATGGGATTATTTGTTTGTTTCTTGATTTTGGAATGCACTTTTTTGTTCTCTGAATTTTCTTCTTTTTTTGCTTTTTCTTATTTTCATATGCTCATTTGATGTTTAAGATAGTTAAATGTTTTGTTTTTATAAACGTTTCTTTTTTTTTAATGATACAGCGGTTTCAAGATAGACTATTTGATGGCAATCGATTAGAAGTATACTTTTACGATGGCAAGACAGACTTGAAAGCTCAGTGCTTGCCTCCGAAAAGAAGAAGAATTTCAGAAGAGAATGAGCACAGCGAAGATAAAGACGTGTCAGAAAATCAACAATCTGCAAAGGTATTGAAGTTTGTAGTTGTTTTTGTCATATTGAGGGTGAAATTGTTTTGAGCAGTTAAAAATGAAAGTTATACACATTCTCTTAGCGTGTACCTGGCCGAGTTGTTTCCTATTTTGAAGATCTATCTCATGGGTCTCACAATGACTCAAAATATTCCGTATGTAGCATTTGAGCGCTTGCTTAGCTCGAATTGTATGTTTTATTCTCCTTGACGTTAAGAAATAATAGTATAATTGCTTTCAGTGGTGAATTGGTTTTCTTACTTTAGATGACACTAGTTTATGTAAGTAGCTTGTTGGTAAAAGCACATTCATTATTTAAAATGTTTGTATCAATTTACGGTGAAGCTTTACTATTTGGCACATTTCTTTATACCTGTGCGTTTTACTTTTTATGAAGAAACAAAAGGCTGAAATTTTGACAGAAAAGATTAGTTACATGCATGAAGAAGAACAGTTCCTGGAGGAACCTAGTGAGAAAACTTCTTTCACAATGCCAATAACTCTTCCAGAGTCTGAAAAGACAGACCTTGAGCGCATGGATGAATTTGGGGTAAAGTTTTTTGTAGTTGATTTTTGTATCGATTTATCTCTAGAGAGAGATGCGTTTAATCATTATTTACTCACTGGTTGAAAAGGGTGCAGGGAGTAAGCTTCTGAATTTATTTTTCTATCTGGAAAGCGCACATATAATTTGTTTAGTAAATCTTTGAGTTTTGTATATAACGGTTGCTATATACGATGGAGCCGCAAACTTGGGATGGCTGGCTATAAAGTTACACTCCGCTGGGTCAATTTCTCTGTATTTTTTTGCATACTTGATTATTGCATTTTGTAGGCTTGGTTGGAGGAACAAAGCAGTGACGAAGAATTTGTGATCAATTCTGAAGCTGATATTGAGGAATAATAAAAACATGATTTTGCTAATTAAAAATGACTTATATTTCCCTAACGGATGAGCTCGCGTAGCCATCTAATATTACTTTTTATTCTAATTTAGAATAACTTTAGTAGTGGATAAATGCGATAGCTCTGAACTATTTTTTTATTGTTTCTTAAATGATTATTTTTGATCAAACTTTGCGTCTGATTCTTGTGCATTGAAGAGTTCATGCTAGATAAAGTTTTGAGGTATGCTGTACGCTTTTTTAAATATGGAGATTATTGATATTCTACGTACAAAGAAGGGATTTTTGCTCTAAGAGGAGATTGGATTAGTCGCTGATGACAAGATAGTCATTGCGCATAGGTGATTGTTCGACACATTCGTAGTAAAGCGTTTTAGAGCTAAAGATTGCAGCTTGTATGGAATTCCTTTCAATAAAACAACATCACTTCAAGTATAAGTGCTACGGAGCTGAACAAGAGCTTTTGCAGCGAAGAGAAAGCGCATGACACCCTTTTAATTTCGCTATTTCGCAGAAATTATTCCATAGGTTTCTTCGAATATGCATGTAGTTTAAAAACTTATCAGGCGGATATTCCTTTGCGGCATTACAAACTCAAAACAAAAAAAATGAAATTGTTTAAAGTGGTATAACAAAATTAAGGGGAAAACAATGCGTAGGAACATTAGAAGTGACAGTGGCAATAAAAGATTCAATTTACAATGGGAAATATTTAAAAACACAAGTTTATGAAAAGAATAACAAACTCAACTCAAGGTATATGATACTCTTCTACTGTTTACAGGTTGTTTTCCGCAATTAACTAGTAGGTGTGCGTATCCCCCACGCTTACACTGGTCCCATTCACTGTTACAATTCCCGCTTCTTTTCTTGGAAGTAGTTTAACTTGTGTTGGACCGAAATTCATATATCAAATACGATGTCATTGTTACTTCATACAATATGTATTTCTGGTCAAGTTCTTTGAATTTTGATATAATTTCATAACTGAATAGGTCTTGGGGACTAACTTTGGGTATCAAAAAGACGAAATGAATGAATATCATAGTAGAATTAGACTTTTATATACATAAATAATAAAAAAGACGTCTTGGGTATACGAAAATTGGTTCTTTGAATCTGGTGCACAGGCCGCAGCACTGTTGAAAGAACCCATTTTTTGTGTACAGTTGTATCTCACCCTTTTCACCATCTTGCAGATTTCTATCTAGGAAGCTTATAATGGAGCAACATGTAGCCTTTCAAAGTGAAAGTAGATTGTTTCAGCTGATTTTCAACTCAACAGTTCCCTTAAGATCAGCATCGAGAAAGCGTCCGTTACATCCTAAGTAATCAATCAGCCAATAGATAATGGAAATTAAAAAACCTCTGTTTCTCAATTTAGCAATAAAAAGTTTCTAATTTCCGTTTGAAAAGTGGTAGTAGTAGGCATGTAGGCTTAATAGTTTTGGGGTTGCAGAGATGTTTGAATGGAAGAAATTCCAAATTTTGTTCATTCATGTTGAATAAAAAAATGCTGTTAAATGCAACGGGAGCCCAACTGCGAAGGCGTGATGTGATACGCTCGCTGTAGGCTGTACTTAAATTGGATTGTGTGTTCCAATCTCACCCAAAACGACCATCCGAAATTCTGAATACCGTTAAACGTATTATAGTGAAGTTGCCATGTGACGCGTACGCATTGTAACCTTCGATTCTTCCGTTTCGAAACTGTTGAGTGGCTCACTAATCCACTTCCTCATTAATGTTTTCACGCGCAACTTAATTATATCATTGGAATATCAGATCTCTTCTTTGTAGCTTCCACTTTATCTGTGCAATTGGTAATCCTCCTTAAAGGGAGCCTTTTCAATTTCAATTCGTTTAACACTCTTCGGATACGTTGCTTCTTTCTTGAATTCTTTTGTTTGATCGCAACCTATACTATCAGGTGGGAATGAAATCGATCCTTGACTGAGGCGAATAAACAATTCTCTGCGGATTGATGTCGCATGTCACGATGTTTGATAAAATTGATTAAATGCATGCCAAATCGATGTTGTGCATTAGTTTGTTCATGTTGTAGCACATCCCAACTATTCGGTGGAAATTGCTTCTCCGACCTGTTTCCGTATTGCATTCAACTTTTTATTTGCTTTCTTTTATATGCATGGTCCCTCCATGCACAGTTTGCTGATCAGAGATACTTTGCTCATTTTAAGATGACTCAACAATTGCATTTTATATTGACCATGATTATTTCTAATTGTTTGCTTGCCGAAAATATGTATTTTATTTCAATGCGCTAATGGTTAAGAATCGTTACGTACTCTTTACATTTCTATTATAATTTATTCCATTTTTTTCCTCCCGTATATCCTCACTGTTTTATGCAGGTTTCCCTGTAGGTAATTATCTTTCAACTAATTGTCAAAACGGTAGTCTTCTGAAATGGCTACCAATAGGAAGAATTATAGCCTTCCGCTTCTACTTTGCCTATCTATCGGCTTGCTGTTTCTTTTTTCTCCCTTTGATTCTGGAGTGCAAGATTTTTCAAGTGCTTCCATTGGCCTATCTTTTGTAGGAGCTCAGGAAGATGAAGAAGCATCTCCCACAATGAAAGATAAAGTGTATATTCATTCGGCTGGAGCGGAGAGTGGGAAATTGTACGACCTTGATGATGAAGGTCGCGCCAAAATTGATCCTCCTTCCTTTGTTGTAGACGCTGGAGACGATGACTCGGACGGAAACATCGATCCTGTAGTTCTTCCTCTGTATACTTCTCCACCTACTGAAGGATTGCTGTTTTGGGAATTTTTTGAAACGGACCCATTTGAAAGCAGTTCCCCTCGTTGGGTGTTTCCATCTGATTCTAAATTTAATGGTGAAGTCGTTTATACTCGCTATGAAACAGAAGCAATTCAGGGTGATTACGGTATTCGTTTAAACAGTCCTTCATCATTTCATGGTGCCGCTACTCGTCTCCCTTCCTTAGGCTCTTTCATTGATAGAACTTTTGTGCTTCAATACGAGGTGAAAATGGAAAAAGGACTTAATTGTGGGGGAGCATATTTAAAAATTGTGAATTTAGAAGGAGCTAACCTTGATACCTTCAATGCAGAATCTCCTTATGTGATCATGTTTGGCCCAGATAAATGTGGAACGGGCACCAACAAAGTACATTTCATCTTTAAATATAAAGGCAAGAATGGTGAATGGTGAGTTTTAAAGCATTAAATAGTGTGGTTGTATAGAATATACCGCCATAAGCGTTACCTTTTAACCGTTATGATGGTACGAAAATGATGCTGTTAAAGTTGAGCATAAAGACGTATTTTTCTAGTTTTTAAAGAGAATTAGACTGTTTTGTTACATTGAGTCGTTGCTTTAAAATTTTATCCTTTAGTATTGCGTCTGAATATTACATTTACTTGGGAACTTTACTGAAAGTTTTCAAGTTTGGGAAATACTGTGCTTGTAGATATCTACTTGTTTACTTTTCGGTGATCCTCTGTGCAATTCAATTCTTTTTACAGATTCGTGTTTATATTTGTTTTCATTCACTCTGTACCTTTGAAATTTTAAGCGAAAATGGGCTAATTCAAGTTAAATATATTTTTTTGTATAATTAGGACGGAACATCATATGCCGAATGCTCCTAGTGTTCCTTCTGACACCCGGTCGCATGTATATTCACTTATTCTGAAACCAGATAATACGTATGAAGTTTGGATTGATCAAATTAAGCGATCAGATGTAAGTTAGCGTCGAAATGTAGTATTAATTTAGATAAGGAAATTTGAGTCCATGTTGAAGTTAGTTTGAGAGTTATGTTTAGACTTAGAAATATCTTTTTTGAATAGACATTACATTTTGTGTCATACCTTAAGATGTATTACGTTGCAGAGTATTCCGTATTTGGTATCATTTTTGAAATTATGCTAATTCTTCTCTTTTTTTTATAGGGAAATTTCTTGACAGATTTGACTCCCTCTATATTACTCCCTAAATTCATTTCTGATCCTACGGATGTGAAGCCTTCGGATTGGTAATTTTTAGTTTAGGCTGTGTTCAGACACTATGAAATGCGAGGATTACAACCACGTTGTGTTTATATACCTCAAGTGTTTGCATAAGTTGTCTATATATTTTGGAAACCTATGAAGAAGGAGAAGCGTGATACTGGGTTATCATGAAGAGTGTGATGCTGTTGAACATAATTTGTTTTTGCCTTTATTATTCTGTTACAGGGTAGATGCTGTGAAAATTACAGATGTGAACGCTGTAAAGCCTGATGATTGGGATGAAACTCAGCCTCCTTCAATTTTAGATGAAGAAGCTGAAATTCCTGAAGGATGGTTAGAAGATGAAGAGGAGGAAATTCCAGATGAAACAGTTGTGAAACCTGAAGAATGGGATGATGAGGTACGTCAAATAGCATTGTCTGGTTCATGGTAAGAAAGGGTTATACTCTTCACCTCTTTTGTTCAATGGTAGGTACGAAAAAACGGGTGACTTTGTAGCACAAGAATAATTCCGTAGTGTTTATAAATTTTGTGGTCATTTGTATGGAATTCTCTCTTTATATGCATTCAGATGAATTATATATATATATCGTATTTTTATTACTGTTCTCTTCCCATACTCTCTTCCTTTGTAAGGGTATTCCTCTTTTATTTTTTTGAAATTCTTATCGCTCATTACTTTTTCAAACGCTCTCTACCATGCTAGGTAACCAGTTAAGTTTCCATGAATGGAAGGATTATGTCCATCGTTGTAATTTTATTTTAAATAAATATAGGAAGATGGAGAGTGGGATCTTCCTTTGATACCAAATCCTAAATGTGAAAATGCTCCTGGCTGTGGTCCTTGGAAGCGCCCACACAAGCCAAATCCATTATATAAAGGACCTTGGATGCCACCATTGGTTGATAATCCGGATTATAGGGGTCCTTGGAAACCTCGAGAAATTCTTAATGAAGATTATTTTGAAGATGAGGTTCAAACATTATGTTTAATGTATTGAAAAATTAAAACGCAATGGCATTGTGGTTGATATTTTTTTTCGTTTTCTTTCAGCATGCTTATGCACTCCCCGAAGTGGATACAATTGGTTTTGAATTATGGAATGTAGACTCCGGAATTCTCTTTGATAATATCATTATTACAGACGACTTTGAACAGGCTCAGAAGTTTGCAGAAGCTACATGGAAGGTATTAGTTTAGAAAGTGCGTTGTGTTTAGATTTTAAAAAATAAATTTGTAAGAAATGCAAGTGTTTTTTGTGTTTTATTGGTTATTATAGATACGAAGCACCACCGAAAAGAAACTTTTAGCCGCAGATGAAATTGTCGATGACACCGAAACCCCTCCTGTTCGCCCTTCCTTCTTTCAAGAAATTGAGTATTTGTTTAGATACCTATCTGAAGAATATTCAATCTACTTTTGGAGTGCTGTAGTAGGGTAAGTCCAGTGCAAATAGCCAATATGTAATTTTTAATGGAATGCTTTTATTTTAAGAAAAATATATGATAAAATTTATTTGAGTTAAGAAAATGGTCTCGTAATTGTGTGGTTCTTGTAATAATCCTTTTGTTTCAATGCGAAGAGATTTTTGAAAAAATCATATTTTTAATGTTAATTGGGCTACAGCGTCGTTGGTGTTACTGCTTTCTTGACAATGGCATTGTCTAGAGGAGGCTCTACGAAAGTGAAAGTTGCTCCATCAGAACCTGTTTCCGAGAATGAAAATGAAGCAGCCGATGAAGCCGTTGCCACTGATAACTCTGAGGAAGAGGCACCCACTGTAACCAAGCGATCGGTAAAAGTTTCCAAGAAAAGGGCCCCTCGGATGTAAACATAATAGCTGCTTTTTTCAGATTGAATTCTATTTGGAAGTTGCTCAATTTCATGGAATAAAATATGACTGGCTACAATCATTTTTTCATTTGTACTCACGTTTCTGAGCTTCATAGGGAATTTCTTTTTATTATCGGATAGAATAGTCTTGAAACCGCTGTGATTTTCGAATATGAAGAAGAAATATAAGTTTTAGTACTGCTTTTCCTCGTCCTTGTTGCGTATTTGTTGATTGAGGCCATTTGGTGAAAGTGATGGTGCAGGTTGTTATTTTTCTGCACTTTTGGGATTTATCGTTTTACTGTTTGGAAATTACTGATTGGAGATCGTCTTGTTGCAAATATGACTTTGTGATCGTGTTGATATGTACACGGTAGAAATTGAGTAGGTGTCTGATTGTGGTCAACTCATCATTCCAAGAAATGCGTTTGCTTTATAACTCTTTACCCAAACCTGTAGTTTGTAAGACTATTATAACTTTTGAAAATCGAAGAACACAGTGTTCGTGAGCGGTGTTAGAGATATAGTTTTTAAAACTAGTCTATTGGAAAGTCTTTACTAGAGAATCCTTTACTAAAAAATGTTTCAAGTTCCGCACCATCGCGCATATAGGCACGATTAAGTTTATTACAATGCTTCTCACACGTAGGAATACGTCGTAGCCACAGGCAGCAAATAAGTCTAAAGTATATATATACTCTTGTAGGCTACAGACATAGAAGCTGAAACTTAGGAAAATTGGAAACGAATCAATGTAATAAAGACTTTCCGAAAGCGTTCCATCTATATATTCGAATAGTTGGGTTTAAAGACCTCTAGCAAAATAAAAAATTTAAGCTATAGTAGCGAGGGATATTTGGCCAAATTAACGAATTGTGAACGCCGGTTACTAAATTACTTCATTTTAGTGTTCGAAAATGAGCGTTTAATTAGTCTTATCGGCAAGAGGGCAACGATCTTTGTCAATGTAAAACGCTAGTATCGGCATGTCCTGGATACTATGTTCTCCAAATTTGTAAAGATGCGGTAGATAAACTTTGTATGCTGGCAAAAATCTGCAATTCAATAACATCGCTAAAGGCACATGCTATACCTCGCTTCTACTACTTACACAAATACAAATTAACGGGGAAAAACTTTGCTTTTTGAGGTTAAAAATTAAACAAATTGTAGAATGTGTATTTTTGCCGTGGCATTGTTACCTTTTGATAAAATCCTCTACTTCGCCGTCGGACAATCCCCTCTTGCACTGTTGCCGCTGCATCCTGAAAATGCATGCAGCTTTTTTTATTCACATTAATTAGATTTCATACTTGAATCATTTAGTATAGACGAGATTCGTTTGCTAAAAATAAAACGAGCAAAATGTGCACAGACAGCAAAGGCATGTAGTTTTGAATATACTCTAAAAGTAAGAGGGGGAAAAACTGTCTTTTATGTCGGAAATGCATAGCATTTTAGATTGAATTCGGGAATGCATTACAATCCCAGTTTATTTTATAAAATATTCCCTTGCATTCCTACTTCTCTTGTTGCTGCCTCCAAGAAAAAATGAATTTCAAATCCGGAGTCTGAATAGATAAAAGCACACTCTGTATAAATAATATGGCCTAAACTTATTCTATAATAATAAATGTGCAGAATAAAAATAAGGCATTCTTAAAGAAATTGAAGTATGTTTCGCAACACTACAATACATTCGCTATTGCTGTCCTTGCCAATGAGATGCAAATCAAAATTCTATAATTACAACAGCTCTTTCTTACCTTAAGAATGATCCAGCAATTTATTAGAGAATATAAAGAGCTATATTCCTTTAAAAATCTGAACATATAGAACTGTATACAGACCACTGACACTTCAAGGAAATCTTACAATATACAGTGCTACCTCAAATATACAAGAAATAGCAAATACTTTCTTGTCAAAACAGACTTTTTACGAAAAGTAAAAAGTTCAAATTCTAAAAAGCGGTCGAGGCTAATGCTTCACTTTAGAACAAATATTAATGCGTTGCAAGAATGTGTCAAATAAAATCATATATGATATGCATAATATGGATAGATGTCATGTACTTGGAAATGCTTTCTTACGCATTCACTTGATATATGGATGGGTCTCCAATTCTTTTCAAATCACAATGATTTTCTGGTAATGCTCTAAATCCTGTGGAACATGTGTAAATCAAAAGGCTTGTAATCTTTTCCACACAAAATTACTTTACTGGCCAATGCATACTTCACTAAGAAATAAGTTGAAAATTTCTACTGAACACATGTACATTGTTAGAAAAAATTTACTTAAAAGAAAGACTTTTCTATTAGTCGCTATTGACAAGAAAGGATTTTCACAATGTTGTACTTCAGTTACGCTACTATTGCATATCTAATATTTCGTCTTTAACAACACAAACCAAGCATCCATCCCTCTAAGAGTAGTATTTGTATTGGATGTTGGATCCACTTCCATTTTTCAAATGGAACACGATCACCTCGACCCGAATTTTTTGATTTATCATATAGTGGTACATATACCCCTTTACTGAAGAGAAAGAAAAAATCAAAATTATGATATTTCTTCACAACGAGAAAGCTAGTGTCTTTATGTATCAAAGTGGGATACGACTTAGTAAGAAATTTTCAGCACTTGTGATTGCTAAAAATGCCACCAAATCATTAACAAAAAATATAATAGCGTTTATTTCAAGCTACTGTGTTAAAACTAATCTGAAATTATAGCTTGCCGAGTAATTGAATTATGGAATTTTATTGCTTGCAGTGTTTTTTTTGCAAGTTCTAAATCGTGTGTTCCAGCATTCCCTCGGTACTCAAGTAACTTATTTTGCGCGTAACGACAGTGCAGCATTCGCTGTTCCTGCGCAGTTAGATAAAAGTCATCCAAGGAAAGCGCACAGCATGTAAAGTTTTCCAATCGAAACAAAACCTGCAGTAAAATAAGCATTTAAATATAATAAAGCTCAATCAATTCCATTATATGTACATAGTCTGGTTGAGGCTACAACTAAGCAATCCACCGATTTGCATTTGATTGCAAGTACAACTTATGGAAAATTGGTGATGATTGATTCTCCGCATTTTCTATTTCGCCACGTAAAAAAGTGCCATTGTAAAAATTGTGTGCCTATCTTGGTGCATTTTATATCACTTTAAATTTCAAAAAAACTTTAAAAACATAGCCTAAAAATTTTTAGCGCTAGTTTTACAAAAAAAAAATGGCAAGAGTGAAATTCTGGAATATAGCGCGCTTTATGAAAGTGTGATGCACATAGTCAAACATAAAAAATATACAGATACCTCCAAGCAGGTTACAAGAGTGGTTTTTCCACATCCTTGAGGGCCACTTAATCCCACACAGAAAGTTGTACTGGATTGTTGCACATTCTGACGTATAGCTTCGCCACGAATCCAAAAATATAGTGGTAGATACAAATGGAAAATACTTCTCTGAACTGCTTTCACAGAGTCATTGTCAGATCTCTGAATAACAGAAGAATCTAATTGTACTAGTTTTTCAAGAACCGCAGTAGCGAGGTTCTGCCAGTCACGGCGGTGGATCCCTTCAATGAAATGTGTACCAACTTTCTGGTTTGCATTCGGTAAGATACACCTTGAATAAAGAGGTCCTTCCGTAATAAATTCTCTGCGGAGAAAAGGAACCTTGCATTAAAAATCGCAATGCTACGTTTCTTGAAACGAAAATTCCGATGAACATATAGAAGTACACAAAGCCATGATATGCACTTCCATGTTACAAGGTATACACAGTCATACAAGTGGTGTACAAAGAAGAAACTGTTTTACCGAAAGTTGGCCGCAGAAACACAATTTGCTATAAGATGATTAATCTCCAATGCCATTTGGAAACAATATTATCCGTGTAGCGTTTTGAGTAAATCGGATTCATTCATAGAAATGAATTTTGTCTAATCTACTTAACAAACTATATCAAGCAGCCATTGCAACAAATCTAGCATTATGCAGATGTACTATGTAAATATTTTCAATTAGTTGAGTGATGCTGCATATTGAAATTTATCATTCTGCCGAGATACATGTGTTATATCTCATGCACTTTGAAGATAGTATGTATAAAAACTCCGCAAACATCAGTCGAAGCTAAAAGTTTAAATAGAAGGAATAGCGATGAGTCATATGAAAGAATTGGAAAAGGATTATTCCATATTTTTGGTTTTGCGCAACCTTCAGATGATAAACATTCATGAACTTCATCTGGTGTCCTTGAGCATTTTTGTTTCTGCTCCCAACACAGTACCTTTTCAAAAACATAGAAAAATAGCAAATGCCATAGTGAAAATATCATTGCATGTAGAGGAAACCTAAATAATTCGTTAATTAAATAAAATGTGTTTCAAATAGAAATTCGCGTAGTTTTTCTAGTAGCATCGATATGAATTGGTATTTATTAGCAATAATAAAGCTTCTATGACCTTTATGCACACAAAAAAGCTTTACAGGTAACAACAAACTCATTTTTTCCGATACAGAATGCCATTGTTCTGATCGCCTCAAAAAAGATTAAGAGAATAGCATGAACCTTTGAATCCTTTATTTTCATCCAAACGTATACCTCTCTTATGTAGCATGCATAAATGATCACTTAAAAAAAGTACTGTGTTGCTCTTTCATTTCGCTTTTTTAATTCACTGCATTTGTACCGATTGTTCGCATAATTCTTAACCTCTTGGTTCCTAATAAATTTCAAATGGGGTTTCTTTTACATTATTAGGTCAGCTTCGATTATTCAACACAATATGGAGAAACTGATCACTATATCCTCAAGAGAGAAAATAATTCTATAGGCAAGAATGTTTTGGCTGATAATTTTGCAATGCGTTCTGCAATATTACAGAATCCAATAGTTTACACAAGGGTAGGAATGAGATGTTTTGCCTAGTGATAAATACTACATGGGTTTTGTTGTATCCTTGTGAAAAAATCCAATGAGTAATTCTAGCAGAAAAGTGATCACAAAGGCTATAAAGTACAATGAACATTAGTATTCTTTAACCAAATTAAAAAAATATACCAACAAACAATTTTGAAAATTCGAATTAAAACAAATAGTAGAATTACAACTATTCATGCACTCTCATATAGGCGATGACTGAGATTAAGAAAGCAAGCACTTCTATTTTTCTAATATGCTACGAGTCAGAGCTAGCAAAAAGCACTACGATGCCTGATTGATTTCGGCAGGGCCTGCATTTCGAGGATTCAAGCTTCGCCGTTTTCCCCATGCAATAATTGAAAAGCGAGGTCCAACTTTAGCCTTAGGCAATTGTGGAACCCCATGTTTTAATTTACGGTTTACGTCAGACGCAAAGGCAAACACATCACCATTATTCTGTGGAATAGCAAGATGATGCGAAGATGCTTCATGCAAAAAAACCAGTTCGCGAGAGGAACCAAAAGATGCACCCATTGTGAAATCTTCCGCCTGTGCAATTTTTACAACCCACGATCTTCAATATGCTCAGTTTTGTTTATATACACAGCACTACCCGTTAAGCGCTGCCAAACTTAGAACGAAAAGCATCATTTATTTGGTACTTCATTTATTCATCACTACAAAACAAAATTTTACAAGACAATCGCATTTTAACAAGCGTACAGAATTTTAAATGCTTGATGAAATGGTTAATTCAATTACACATCATTCAAATAAACCAAGTCATTACGCAAAAGTAAAAAAGGTACCTGTTTATGGTCCTTTGAATATGCATGAGAATCATGATGAAAAGGTTTCCAATCACTGCCGTCTCTATACAAGTTGAGGCGACTCGCAAAAATTTCCACATCAAAGTATTTTTCTAACCGATCTAGTATAAAACAGAATGTCGGAGAAAATGTAGGATTTTCATGTATGCAATGCCGGGACCATGCCTTTAGTGTATGTTCTGGTAAGATAGGGACAGCTGAATTAGAGAGCAAAAGTGGAGAAGAATCAATGGTAGTATTTGCTTTTTCTGAATTTTGATATTGCATCATGGGACTTTGTTGATTAGTTTTTGAAAAGGAAAGAGCTTCTTGTGATCCATTCGCTTTTTCATTTAAGTCCACGTCAAGCAATTCGTGTAGTAACTTTGAGAAAATGGTGTAGTCTTGTTGAGACGCAAAAAAAGAGGGTAAATATAAACTACCACCTTGGAGCACTGAGTGCACAGCAGAAGCAGCATTAGCATCGACGAGAAACGTCGGAGATCGGCGAATACTTTGCAATGCAATCTCACCGACTAAATTTTGGGCTTGAACAGATGAAGAAATGGCTAAGGGAAGAACAGAGTTTGTACTCTTTTCTTCGCCTCGCTTGTCTTTTCTCCATCTTCCCTTGCGAATGATGCGTTGTGTTACGTCTGTCGAAGACATAGTAATCATCCAAAGAGTGTCTCCGCAATGCTAACACTCTTGGAAAGTTTACAATTAAAATTTTAGAAAAAATCCCTGACAAAAACACTTCTTTTTTTCCATAGCATTGAACTCGGAAATGTTAATATCATATTAACATTGCAATATGGTCAAGTTGATCAACAATAAAAATTACAGAATTCATCAATGTGGTTAAAACATTTCGTTTATTTTGCTTTAGAATAATTGCATTTAGTGACTGAGGCATCGTATTCAGCTACCGTTTTGCTATTATTAGCAAACTTCGTAACAGCTTACTTTTCAAAGTTGGTGTTATCGCGATGGACATCGAGCAGAGTGAAACTTCGCCACCCCTCTTCCCTATTGTGTCCCCTGCCTCTATAGTATCTTCAAATTCTTCTGTCGCGTCAACGCTTTCACCATCCTTTTCCGCCCAATTTTTTGAAGATGAGCATTTCCTATCGCATTGCGACAACAGTGTTCATTCGAATGAGGCTTTAAGGAATCCTGGCACTCTGTCAGCGCGCCGTTCAAAAATCCTAGCTAAGCTCCGTGAAAATTTTGCTGATAGTCCTACTGTAACGATAGATTGCAATTTCGAGCCATATCAGACAGACAAGGAACTATCTCGTCTTGTACAACAACTTATGTATTCTTACGGAGCCAATTTGGCTGCTGAAAAGCCCGTCAAATTGGCTATTACTGGTATGGGACCCAGGCTATGTCAATCGTGCGACCGAATAAGCGGGTGGACGCAATGGCTTTGTGATCTTTATCAGGAAGACTTCAACCTTATCTATCCTTCATCTTCCGTTGTTTATTTAACTGCTGACTCTGAACACGTTTTAGAATCCCTTGACAAAGATAAGGTGTATGTCATTGGCGGTTTAGTGGATCGAAATCGACATAAAGATTTATGTCGGTCCAAAGCGCATGCTTACCAACTTTCCACTGCACGCCTTCCTATAAAAGAGCATTTGACGCTTACTGGAACGAAAGTTCTCACAGTTAATCAAGTTTTATCAGTACTACTCAATTTTTTGTTGCATAGAGACTGGAAGATTGCCTTGCTTGACATAATGCCTAGCAGAAAAATAACTATGTCTAGTAGGCAACGGAAGTTGCGTGAGAAACGAAAGTTGGCTTTGCAGCAATAATTTACAACTTGTGACTTCTCTTTCTATCGCATTTCCCATATTTATTGCCTTTTTATAAAAGAAATTACTTTGGATTAGTATTCTCGTTTATTATATAAAGTAGACTGAGATCAGCATACGAACAACATGGTCTTGCTAAAATTTTTTATAATTGTGCTTAAAGAATAGACAACGGTCGTTTCCTTGATGCATCTATTGTATTAAGATTTGCAGCTTTCACCTACTCTCGGTTGCGAAGAATGATTTTCTGTCTGCTAGGATCGAGGCAGGATCCGTTTTATAAGAATTATTTTTACAGCTAACCTTTACAGCCGATTTTTATATTGACTACTGACAGGTAGGCTTTGTTTGTATGTTTATAAATTAATATTAAAAGAATATTCGATTGCTTACTCTCTCTAAGCGCAAAATTTTTTCAAGAATGTGACTTGTGATAAAAACATTTTGCAGAAAGATTCAATCGAATTAATTGATGCAAGGGGAGTCGTTTTCTTTCTAACATCACATCAGTAATGCATGAAATATTGAATACTTTTGTATTTGCTAGAATATAGGAAGTTTTTTTAAATAAATATCGGCCCATATACGAAACAATGTTTATTAAAATGTACGCTGCCAAACTCTTTTTCATTGCTTAATCGCTCTTGAAAATGCAAGTGAATAAATTGTGGATTCTATTGGCCAATGTATTAAAGATGCGCTTGCACAATCACCAATGTAATAGAAAGCTGTAAATAACGTTGCAGTCATAAATATATTTCGGAAAAAGCATTAAGCAGCAATCAATATTGTTTACGTGGTTTACACGAAAAGTTTCCCTCTTGAAAAAAAATTCGCTATAAGTTTTATGCCATGGTACAAACGCTAAAAATGAGAAGGGCGATCGAAAACGAAAAGAAGAGCTATTGTCTTGTGTGAGCGCATTGATCAAAAAACAGTGGTTCAAAATACTTATCCAAAATGTAGAAATCACAATTCTGCACAGGAACATGGGGTGTGAAATTCACAGTAAACCATGCAGCAAAAAGAGCAAAGATAAATAAACAAAATAGTCCGATAGTAACATTTGGTAAGAAAGACATAAATTGTATAACTATGACTATAGCGAATACTGCAAAAAATCGAGCAAATGCAATAGCAAACCCATGAAATGTTCCACGTACACAAGTATGAAATGATACCAAAGGGATATAAAAAGTTGTTACAGTTGGAATACATAAAAAATAACGAAATACTCCATCATAAAGGAACGCTGCTCCAAAATTTTCCGAAAGTTCCTCCACAGAAGCTGATGGAATACTGTAAAGACAAACGGATAACCCAAAAAATACAAATGCTAAAAGTATGAATCCAACCATTTGTAGCATCTTAGGTAAAAATGAACGTATTAACGCCATTGCAAGTAAATACCCTGTAAAAGTAAAAGATACTACCGCAAGGGACGCCAAACTACAAGCCAACAGTGCTTCATATCTACTTGTAGCTGAATGTACTAGGACAAAGTGAAACATGCCGTAACCATAGAAAATTACATCAATCACTGCCCATGGTACACAAATACCTAAAATAGATCGACTAGACAAATTAAAAAAATTGGAAATAATTCTTGAATATTGTAAAATTCGTTTTCTTTCAAACTTTTGTGAGTACTTTTTGCAACAACAGGAATTTAGGGGTTTCTTCATGGTGGCACTTAAAATTAAAGTATCGTCACCAGCAGTTATTTTATTTAATAAAGAGAAGCGCCCTCGATTTTTCTCTTCATCTTCAGAAAGAGAATCACACAAAATAACTGAGTTCGTATCAACTTCTCTTGCATACATTTCGCTAGCATTTTCAACGTAGGCTCTCCATAATGCGCCCTGACCAGAATTTATCATTTTACAAGGGGGAGCACTACGTGATCCCTCATATTCACTGAATTCTTCCAACGTGCTATTTTTGGCACTATCATGAAGAGTAGGGTAATTATATTCTAAAAACGCTTTGTCAAGATTGGGATAGCTTCTTTTTTTTTCTTGAGATATTCCAGAGGAAACATGGTGCTGTGATGCACTGTAGTATATTCCACAATTCTCCCTATAGAAGCAATAGAGCGGTGTCTCATCCGCATACAAATACACAAAAAGGATAATAGTAGCTGTGGGTAACAGGATTGCTGAATTAACCAAAATATGAAGTCCCAAAATATTAACATGAGGAAATACCCATAAAATGAGCACCGCTACTCCGTGCATGAAAACATAGGCCAAGCCCTGCATCCCTACAAGACCAGCCATAAGTAAAGGCCTGTTTACTGGGAGTATAGACTCACTTGTTAAGCATCCAACAATGGGATAAAGCCCACCACAACTACTAGCTGCAATCATTGTAGCAAGCACAATAGCAATGGCAAGCGCCAGATTATTATTATCAAGATTTAAATCTTCATTGAATGAACAAAACAAATTTGTGCTTATATTACGTGCAATACCAATAAATATTGGTCCATGTGCAGTAGTAACTTCTTTGTACAAAGAAGAAGGCACTAAATACTCCATTGCAACACCATAACAACTAGTATTCAAATTAGTCTTTAGCAATATTCTATTACTAAAACTGTTGACATTGAGTGTTTTATTCCACGACGGAAGCGTAGAAGAATCGTGAGATACGCATTGTTGCATACGTAAATCCGGCATTGTTACATTGGTTTTTTTGATAACATATTGACGATTCAAACAAGTATGAAGTGCCGTACATAAATTCGGCAGCGCAAACAACTGCTGAGAGAACACATGAGAATACAAACATAGCAATAGGGTCACCCACTTCTCTTCTTGAAGCTCAAGTCTTTTACTCATGACATTTTGAACAGGATATAAAAATACAAAAACTGGATGTGCATTTCCTTGCAATAATCTTAAGTTCATCGAGTGTCTTCTCTTTGCATTATCGACACAGATGCTATCTTGCTTTGAAGAATATGACAGGCATGTAATAAACAAGGACAAAAGACAATCATCGCAAGGGAGGTTAGTCAGTTGCTCTTCTCTAAGGCACTTTGTAACTTCCCAATTTTGTAAGTCAACCAAAAAATGATGCAAAGGCAAATCGAAAATTATTTGAATACTATCACTTGGTTTCAAATCTGATAAAAAGGATTGCATCGGCGACTTTTCTAATTTGTCAGTCATAAATTGCTCTGTTATCTCATTAACCCTGCTGCTGTTAATGGTATGCAGCTGATAACTACCGCAAAATATAACATTTTTAATTTGCTCCAGCGATTGCGCTAATGGATATTTCCAAGATTCATTGTGTTGCAAAAAAAATGGATAGCACAAAGTTTGCAGGATTATTCCCAGAAAGAAGAAAGTAAGAGCGATAATCAATACAAATTTCCGCCCAAATACATCGGCTAAACTACCATAACAAATTGCACCAAATCCTTGAGCAGATAAATGGATAATTAACAGGAAAAGGGCAGATGCTTCAACAATAGGACAAGGTGATTGCTGAAGAATGGTACTTGTAGGTGTCGAAGTATTGGAGAAAGGTGAGACAGGTAGGAGAAAGAGAGATGCAATATTGTAGGAAATTATAAAAAAAATTGAGTAGGCTAAGTATACATTTCGAGGTTTTGGAGTTTTTTCAAGAGAAGATACTTGCAAAGGTAATTCCTTTCTACATTGCGAACTCGTACTTGATGCTTGAAACGAGGACAACGGAGAGAAACGCATTGGTGAATGCACAGGAGAGCAAGGATCGTAGTCATCTTGCAAAGGAGTATTGAGTGAACTATACGAAAGCCAATTTTTTCTATCCAAGAATGCTATATTTGCATTCCTAGCCGAATCCATTTATTGCAGATATGCCGCCGATGCAAGGGTTAATTAGAGAAGGTTGGAGGGAGTACTCATCAGAGAAAACTGCAAAAACTGACAATGCCATTCCCACTTGACTATCGGTAGCACCTATTTGAAAAGCTGGTTCATCATCAGTGGAACGTATAAAGTATGTACGAACAAGTCACAACAAGTAGAGGAACGATTTTAAAAAAGAAAGCATTCAGGTTCCTACAGCAAGAAGGAGATTGTACTATAAAATTCGTTATCTAAGTTCAGGAAAACAAATTGCTTCAAATTCTATGAAGTTGGAAGTACTTGCAACCCAGCTGTAATAATGCACAGGGCAGCTAGTGGTAGAAAATACGATATCGTGCGAATTTAGTTCTATTCTGCAAGGAAATATTCAATGAAATGATTCTAACAAAGAATTATACCTCGTCGAAAAAATCCGAAATCCCTTTTTATACTTGGAGAAATGACAATTTTGGTTAACGTACTCGTACTAGCAATAGAAATAATTTTGAAGCGATCAAAAGCTGTCGTAGAAAAGGTTAAGTCGTTAATGCGTCCGGGATGTGTATTCAAACTTCTGAGCGATTATACGCGACGGAATTGTGGGAATGCACGTTATATAGTACAACACCTCAAACTTGTAAAATATTTCTCAATCTCTACAACTTTTAAGTAGTAAGGTAATATGATTGAGCAATTGTTATATACTTAACAAGCTTCAATATTTCATTTAATCTACGGTTTTAAGAATTATTTTTTTCCACAAAAAATAGTAACGGGCATCAGAACATTGTGACGTGCTCTACGCTATATTTTGTGCACCTGTTCATTAAACTTCTTCCCTTATAAATCTCAAAAGGCCATTGCTAAATTCTCTGTTAGATCCTCATTTTTGATTTCTCTTAACCACTTTTCTGTCTATTTTTCGATCAATAGATTGCTCAATGTTTTCATCTTTCTGCTAGTTTTATTCTTGTGTGATATAAAGATGGTTTAATCTTTAGAAATTACTTGTTGCTATTAATATATTGGAGATGTTTTTTATCTCTCATCGTGACTTTTTGCAGCCAATAAATCAAAGATGACTATTTCCTACTTGCCAAAGTTACTCTTTTCTTTATTTCACAGAAAATGTTATCAAGTATTGAATTTGGCACTTGACGTAGAACTAAGCAACACTACGCAATAAGTACGTATAGAGTAGCACAATAAATATGCATAGTTATACTGTTTTTTATTAGGTGTGTTGGCACTTCATCTGCTTACCCAATTAGTAAGGGCTAAAATTTATTTTCTTTAAGTAAACAAATAGGTAACACAGTACAAATGACCGTCTTAGGCTAGGCGATTATGCCAGCGTTTATAAATCTATACTCCACAATAATACGAAAGTCCTCTCATTTATTTCTATAACTAGCATTGGGGCTTCTTACGTTTGCAAACACTGCAGTAGCCATCTCAACCCTACGATGGCTTGCCAACATATGATATAAAAGGAAAATTAATTTACGTCAGTCGGTAAGTGCCATGCAATTAGCAATTCAGCATGAATTATTAAATGCTCCAGAATGATGAAACACCCTTAATTTTTGACTTTACTTCGAGTTCGTATCTTACATTTCAATGAGTGCCCTCTATTGTGAATGCGTAGCATTACAAAATATAAATTTTTGAAAAAGACGAGAAATGCCTAGTATTTACATAACGTACATTCAAAAACATTGCGTATTCCCCTCTCTGCTCGTTTAAATTACCAAAGGGGAAGGAGTACAGCCTATAAAAAAGGAAAATACCTTGATTTTTTTTATTCGATGACATATATTTTTGTTGAACTATTGCAATTTTCTTGATTAGAGGGTTTTTTCGAACATATTTAAAAGTTGCTGATTTTGGCGGAGGAACGAAGCAGCAAATTGAGATAACCTTCCTTTTTTTTTTTTCATTATGTGTCATTGCTTTATCTTGATATTTTTACTTCACTTTACCTGACAAATTTAGCAAGAAAATTCTTTTCTACAGAGTTTTTGTTAAGGAGCATTTTGATAGTGTAAGTTGCTGGTATGATAATAAGCATTTTCCACTTAGAAGTTAAATGTTTTATACTCTGACAATATCACTTTCTAGATGCAAAAGCATGGTGATATAGTCCACGTTGAAGTGCGATGTGTAGCTGCTTCCTCTTTTGTCATCGACTCATTTTTCATTCAGTAGCACCCTTTTGTCTTTTTATCAGTTCTTTTCAGTCCAAGTGATTCCTGTTGTAGCCATGCCACGAATAAGAAAGCAGACTGTCGCAGATCCGGATGCCTACTTTGCTGCTCTGAATGATCGGAATGTCCAAGAGCATACAAAGCAACGACGATCCAAAAACTATCCAGCTGAAGAGTATCAGCGAAACGAATCGCGCCGCACTTCAAAACCACTTCCTTCCTCTCGATGGAAACAACTCCTAGCCATTGCCATTGTTGCTATTCTTTCAATTGGGGGTGTCTATACGGTAGGGTAGCAACTACTCTTTTTCCAAAAAGTATGGAAAGTTTGAGAGGAATAAAAAAGTTGCAACTTTCTTACTAGACGTATGTTTTTCCGTAAGTACATTTACCTTCTTTCCCTTTTTTATATGTTCATTATATTAAAAACCACACCCACTTAAAGTCAATAAACTATCAGTTTTAATCTATGATTACAAGGGCGCATTGCAACCCATACATTCAATGTTTCCCTTATTCTTGATCTGTTTAAGTCTATTCTAATTGTGCTTTTTGTCTGCTATTGAAAAGAGAAGACTCATATTGAAAATAATTGTTGCAAGAATTAAAAACTACTGTTTGAGTGATTCTTATTATAAATTTCTTTTTCTTTATTGATGAATTATATTGTGATTATCCTTTGACATTTTACACCAAATATTTTATATAAAAAATTATACACCAAAGTGCATAGCACGAAGAGAAGTTAAACTAACAATTTTATTTAATGAGTATATTATTCCTTTTTGAATAAGTTTCTACTTTATATTTTTATAACTAACAGTAAACATTCTTTTGCGTTGCTGTTTGTATATCTAACAAAAATAAGGAATAAAAAAGTTGTACTGAAAGGTCTTTTCTATTTGGTATAAAAATGCCGATTCCTTTGGTATTTTATTCGTTTTGAAAGCAAATAAAGGGAGAAATTTTTTTGTTGCTTCATTCAGGTCGTTTCTACTTTTATTGATTTCTTTTCCGCAAGTTTCAAAGAGATCCCAATTGAAGATCCTCTTGCTTTAAAAGGTAAAATACGCAAATGCGTTTAGAGTATTGTTTATATTCCTTTGTTTATATTTCGTAGGCCATGTCACCCAAATTGTTAATATAAAAGTACATTCTTAAACATTTACAACAAAAAGCTTAGAAATTTTTATTTACTTATTGAAAGTGAAGAATTTTGAATCCCTTAGATGTTTTTTCTCTTGTTAGCTAAAATTATTAAGTACCTTTTTTGAGTTTGTTTTTTATAAAGAAAAGCAATGGAAGTTTATAATTAAAAGGTTGCTTTTAAGCATCAATTTTTAAAAAAATTTTGTATTCAATCCCAAAGAAATATTTCTACACTTCAATTGTAATACTATAGAAAACAGAATAGAATGAAGAAAGTATACATTTATATACTTTTTGTGCGATAGAAAACAAAGAAAACACAATGTGTGCTTTTGATTTGCTTCTAACGAGACCGCTTTCATCTTTTGTAGCGAATTTTTCTTACCATTGTATACAAAATTTTATAACTATTTCGGAATATTTTTGGACGCTATAGTTTATTCTTCTTTGGTCATAGAGTTTATCACAGCATTTTTTTACAATAATGTTATTATAATCGAGCAGATATAATGTTTGGTGGCAACCCCTGGTTGATCTACTGCACTGACCAAAATGTTTCCAAGTGCGTGTTTTCCATGATAAGTCAGACAACTTATTAGAGTAGTCGCAAATTTTTGCTTAGAAACTATCGTCTGAATATTTTTCAATACTTGAATCTTAATTATTTGCATGACATTCTCCTTTGTGACGCTGCCTCATTATTTACATTTCTGAGTTACATTGTGTAATCTATGGCAAAAAGAATTCAAGTATTAAATTACTTTTGAGAACTTGTGTTTACTGAGAAAACATTCTATTTTTTGAATATTTTCTTATGTAGAATGTTTAAGTATGTACTCTTTGATATTTTGGTCTGTGGGTATAGGCTTCCTCATGCATTAAGAAAAATAGTATAGATTTTGTCTTCATGGATATCTCTGCATTAGTCTGTATCTTCTGTAAATATGCATGCAATAAAAAATATGTTTTCCCTTTTTCTTTATTTGAATCATGTATGTTTGCTTTAATGATCACAGAGGCGCCTATCCTTCTTTAAAATCTCTGCGGAAATCTGTGTCCTCTTATGTTAAACTTGGCCGTATTTCTTGTCATGGTATGGTGAAAATTGCAAAAGATTGTGCTTCTTTAAGCGCGGCCACACTTTCATAGCTCATTGCTAAAGTATCGAAGACGTAATAGCATTCAACTCTAGTTTAAAATTTATCAAAGTTAAGGCATTCAAACAGCATTATTTGGATTAAAAATATAAATTTTGATCAATTAGAGATATTGTTTCCTGCTAAGATACGAAGAGATAAAGTATACTTGTGAATAGTACGTACCACAAGTTGTTTTAAATGTATTTTTAAATCTCTTTTTGCCAAGGCGGGTACTTGCAAACAAATTCAAATGAATGAGGGATGTATGTACAAGGGAAATCTTTTGAGAAGGTGTGATAATTGGAAAAACTGATAGATAAGAAATAAATTGCTGTCATGTTAGCAGATTTAAAGCAGGAGCTACCACTCATGTGTGTTACACGACACTGTGTAAGATTTTTAAGG
Source organism: Cardiosporidium cionae (assembly GCA_015476325.1). NCBI lineage: Eukaryota > Apicomplexa > Aconoidasida > Nephromycida > Cardiosporidium > Cardiosporidium cionae. Next base: position 23,696 of record JADAQX010000223.1, on the reverse strand, counting down.
TGCATGCAATCTTTACTTTTTTCTACTCTAATCTGCTTTTAGTACATGTTCAAATGTTTTATTGGGAAAGTTATATTGCCTCGATGTTTTTCAATTTTATATATATTTCGATGATTTTTATTTTAGATTTGCATTCCTTTTTTTTACACAGATATAGGCAAGTGTATGTGCTAGTTCCATTTCTTGTTTGACATAGAAAAATTTTATACGTAGACTTGTCCTTGTTCCCACCTTTCATATCTTTTTTTTTTAAAGAGTCATATATGTCTCTAGATTCGGGTGTTTGCTCTACTATATCTCCTTCGTCTAAAACATTTTGTTTTTTATGATATTTTATGCATTTAGAGCCTTTGCCTTCTGGAAAAACGATAATGGAACGATTTTTGCTTCCTAAGTATGCTATTGGTTTTGTTGTTGCTAACGCAATAAAACCGCTACCGTTGACGCTAACAGAAATAAGCTCAGAAAATGCTTTTGTGAAGTTTGTGAAATCAAATGCAAAACCAAAGATATCTACACTTACAGATGTACGTTTATGTTTCAATTATCCAAGTGGGATAAATATTTAGTAAGATGTATCCAGACTTTTTAAATTTTTGTGTTTTTGAAATTTTTCCTAAACTTTTGAAGGTGTTACTAGATTTTGAGATACCTTGCATTTTAAAAATTTGTAAGGTCTTTTTGTTTTCAAATTTTAAATAGTGAAAATATTTCTTTGTATACATTTATTCTATTTGTAAACTCGGGATAGTGGTGCTACAGTTGGATGCATTGCAGCATAGAACAAAGTTTTGAATTACAATGCATGTTGGAATGAAATCTTTTTGGGAAGATGTTTGGGCTTATCTTTGACTCACTTTTTGTAATTTCTCTACCTTTTTTAAAGTTATAAGGAAAAACATGTATATTCATTTTCCTACATTGCATATTTTTATGTTTGAATGCAATTTCCAGACTTCCCAGTTGAAATCACGATGCTCCTCGACCAAATTTTCTTGCCTTATTGTTGGTCAAAAACAAAAGGATGAAAGCTTTTTTAAAACAGAATTTCTTCCGCAGTACATAGAAAAAGTGAGGCGTTTGAAAGTTTTCTATGTAAATCTAGGCAAATATCAGGTTAGAATATTGTGTCTGTCAAAATTTTGCATTAGAATAGAATTTATTGATGTACGTTGTTTCTCTTTCGATGAATCTTTCCAGTACATCGTGTCTAATGTAGCAGAGTTGATTTTGCTTACCAGTTTGTATTTCTCTATTTAAATGCATCTCTTGAGTTAATTAAACTGGTTTACTGTCCTTGAGAGAGATGCTCTAACATTTTGCCAAATTTCCCTACATACTTAAATGCTTACCGTTTAACCAAGCAAAAACTTTTCCATTGTAAAAGAGACTCTGATTCTGTGAAAAAATTCCTAAGATGTATATATTTAGATGTTTTTCAAACGTTAATTTAGATGATGCAGATTGAATGCAGTTAATACCAGGTATACTGACGATGCTGCTTGCTTTACTCTCATATACAAGTGTTGACTTTTTTTATTATGCAATTCTCTGGTTTTTTTAATATTAATGTTACACTGTTTTTAGCTGTCAAATTTTTGTATTTCTTTCAGCTCAATTTTGATAACGCTAGTTTGGCTATTCTTAAAAAGGATCTTCCCAACAACGTTGTGAAATTTCCCTTTCAGGCCATTTGTCTTCGTACTCTTTTAAATTGTTAGACATTTTTATACGTTTTTATTTGTCAATAGTTTGTTGTATTTTAAGTATAATTTTGATAGATTAAGCGTTTTGTTATTGTACTGGAATGAAAAAGTATCGTCAAGTTCCTTGCTAATACTCTATATTGTAAAACAAATGAATGCATGTGTATCAAATTCAGAAATGTATTGTATTTTTGCGCATTTAAAACTAAAAAAGTAGTTTAATGCAATGAAAAGATGAAGAAAGTGGCTTTATTAATTTATACCTTCCCTTTAATGATTCTGACTCTATTTTTCTTTGCGCTCTATTCTCATCCGCTGCCTCTACTTGTTTATTTGTTTGTTAGTCGTAGGCGCTACGTGTTTTTGACCTAACATTCTTTTCCTGCTGGTTTTTTTCCCTTGTTTGATAAATGAAATAGAAGGAGATATACTTACTAGTGCACCTATTTTGTAGTATAGATTTAATTTTATATTTCTTATCGCTCCTTTATGGGTTTCGATTTTTCATTGCATGATTTAGATGCCTCATCGTAACCTGGTTTTTTCTATCTAGTACAAAATCTTTGTGAATGTTTGGAGTACAATTTTATATTATTGTTTCACGAATTAATTTTACTTCCATAAAATCATGTATTCAATTATTAATTGTCTGCTATGGCCTACCATGTATCTTTGTTTTTATCTAGTAACGCTGTATATAAATTAGCAGTAAGAAAGACTATGAAAAGTTTAAAATTTAAAGCCATAGCTGTTCATTTTATGAGGAATCTTAATTCTTGTCTCCTTTCCTTTTTACAGTGGACTCCTCAGCCCCGAAGGAAACTATTTCCGCGAAGTACTTTCGTGGTAAGAGAGGCTGAGACATGAGATATACATATGTATGTATGCTGTATTTCCGTACTCTTATGGTCTACTAAATTCTCTTTAAAACCTTGAATTTCTTTTTTTTTGTGCGACTTTATTTCTAACGCATGAAGTAGTATTTATTTTTGCTTTTTGCATTGAAAGTGATTCTTTTTTTGGAAATTTTTAACTTGTGTATGTAATTGAACATACTTCAACTGCTACATTATATGAAAATGTTTGTTTTTGTTTCGCACTACATTACTTTGTAAATGTGGTAGCGTAATGTTTCTATTGATTTGTCTGGGATCGAAGGCAATTTTCTCTGCTCTACAGCATTCATGCAATTTCAAACTTTATAATGATGGAGTTGCACGCTTTCGTTTGGGATATCTTTGATTTAAGCAACTATAGCAAATATATAAGAGCCCTGTTTCTGTTTTTAAATTTAAATGTTGTTTTGAATGCGTACAATTGTTTATCTACACTTTTTTTATCAATGGTATGTTCTACGCTTTACCACTTACAGGGGATAGACACTCTACAGCGGCTTTTGAAAATTTTCTACAATTTTGCCAAGATTTTTCAAAGGGTACATGTGTGCATTTGTACTTTTTTTTAAGAACGTCTATTACATGAATATGAAATAATACTGCAAAAGAATGCACTTCAATGTTTTTGCAAATATGTTTGGTTGATTCTACTTTGTTGCTCTTTTTTTGATATTAGTTCTCTTGTAGTCTAGCTTATGGTAATGCTTTAATAGCCTTCTTAAATAAATGAAAACTTATTATTTTTAATCCGTATTTATCTCTGGCATTGTATTTACTCTTGTTTAACGAGTAGAGTTTAGATTTAGGCTTTAACTTCCTTAAATGTAGTGTTTCTTATTTTTGCATAGATTGAATGATTAATTGTCATTTTGTTGCTAGCCTAAATTTTACTCATCGTTTTGTTACCAATGCTATAATCTAAAGATGCTCAATTTCTAGCAAACGTTTTGCTCTTTCAATGTAAATGCAATATCATGAGTAGTAGGAAAGAGTGTGCTGCGTCTGAGTACCAAGATCTAAAGGTCTTTACCATCACTGGTGTTTGATGTGCAAAATTTCGGTTGTTTCTCTGCAGTATTCTATGGGAAAACATTTTTTGTATAGTTTGATCTTCGTTTTTGTAGGAAATGAAACTTTTGTTGCTCTGAAGCAACTTCCATATGTATCGAAAAGAATTCCTCGTATAAAGACAACTAGCACTACGACGCCAATCACAAGAGAGAAAGCACGTAAGAATTTTCAGAAGCATTTTGAGATGTATATAACCCATTTTTGATTATATTTCAATGAGCTTAATGATTACATTAAATCTTTCCCATTTTTGTTCAACTTTGAAAGTTGGAATTAATTCATAACTTTAAAAGTGTATCATGTTTTTACGCGCAGAATCGGATCGCAACGAAATAGAGTCTACTTATGAAAGCGGTTCCTTAGGCATTTTTGACATAGAAGATGCAGAAGAAATAGAAGAGGTATTAGGCTACGAACTAAAACTTTTTGCTTTGATTGAGTGATAGTTACAATTGTTTGTAATGTCTGTAGAATCACTGCGGTGAAAGTATTTTTGGTCGATTCAATAATTCATGTTACAGTGTTTTCAAGTTTTACATTTTTACTGGTTTCTCTTCATTTTCAATTTGTTTCATACTTTGTTTTTTACATTATTTTTCAGATATTCATGTAACTTTTGACCCATTTTTATCAGCAAGCCTTTTATGCAGTTTACTGCAATATCTATTTAATTTCGATTCCCCTAGGCTTTGCAGTCAGCTTTTGCTTGCATTCTTTTACCTAAACTTTCAATTTTTAAAAATATCGGAATTCTTGCAGCAATTTTGCTATATCTAAAGACTTAATTCTTTGCCATTAACTTTTACCACGAAGATCAAGGGAGTGTCATCATTTCTTTAGAGTCACAAGTTACCTACTTGAGATTCGCCTATTTGCTTTTATGGGGAGCAGCTTTAGAAAGGAGTTTGGTGTCAATTTGTATAAAACAGATACAAAATTACAAATACTCCGCGCCTAAAAATATTCATTTAGTGAATTAATTTGAAACAGAAAATTGCTGTTTTCTTCATAGTTTTCCAGTTTATTACAAGCATAATTTCTATTACTTTGATAGCATTTTTGTGCTAGTTAAGATTCCGCTTGTCATTCAAATTGCCAGAAGCGATTGTACGAGTGAGTGTGCTGCTTCGAGTATTATTTTATTGTAAAAGCTAAATCACATAGCACTGTGTAGTTTTTTATATTCAAACCAATAGAAGCATGTCTTTCGTTTTCACCAAAACTATCTTTATTTCATTGCAGTAGGCCTGTTTCAGTTTTTGATTAGAATTGGGATCTTCTAGTTGGTAGCTCCTTCAATTCTTGTAGCTTGACTTATAAAAGCCAATATCATCACCTTTCCATAGCAATTGCACATGAAACTAGATGGAAAATATGCAGCGATACATTAACGTTTTACAAAACCAATATTACACTTTATACGTAGTTTTTACTTATTTCAAATAAAATGCATTTCAAACTGCTCAAATGCTGAACCACGTAGACAAAAATTCAAATTCCTTATTTTCATCCCAGGTCAATTCCTGAACACTGCTTGAATTCATTTATATTGGAAACATGTAACGAATGAACGACTATGAATACTACTGCTTTATACCATAAAAGCAACCTAAAATACTTCTAGGAACATACTTACACTTCACTCACAAAATTTGTTGTCCGCAGAAATAAGAAGCGATAAATAATGACTAGGGCTAAAAATGAGTACTGCAATGCTTAATTCTTTTAGAGAATCCGATTTCATAATTTCATCCCAAGTGACTGTGAATTCTACTACACTGATTCTAGGGTCGATATGCATTACTAGATATTCGTGTTTAAATATTTAGTGCTGTTGTCTGATTAAAAATATAACCTTACAAAAAAAATTCCAAACCTTTGGTCAAATTACAAAAATATAACATGCGCTTCTCAATATATATTTTAATGGTTCAAGAAAAGTTTTAAAAAGCTTAAGTACAGCTTTAAATGCAAAAAGTATTAATTTTTGTGTTTCTGAGTTTATTTTTTTTTTTAAATTATCCAAGTATCAAAAAATAGAGAAATCAATTTTATTCATAGCCTATGTTCAAATGTATCTATTAAAAATGAGATTTATTTTTCTGATTTCATATATTGTAAAATATTGCAAAAGTTTCTATTACGAAAAATCAGTACTTTAGTAATTTCCTTTTTGTAAATACGGCAGAAGCAAGCAGCTTGAATTTACGTAGCAATATTTGCTTTCATTAAATATTTCTTGTTTTTTGTCGAATTGCTTACATGATTTTAACAGACTTTAAGGTATGCTTAGGGACAATTTTGTGCATCATCTCTAATACTGACATGTGAGTTACACATGAATTTGCGAGTGTACTACAAACACATGTTGTAATAAATATATCACACTACTTTGAAAAACTTAACAAATGCTGCGGGACAACTGCATGTTACAAGTTCTTGTAAACATTGTTTGCAAAGCCTACAATTGGTTACTTTCTGCGCCTGTCAAAGAAAATATTTTTAGCGAGGGATTTATGTAGGATTCTTGATGTCGGAGTGGAAATGCAAGTATGCATCTTATGGCATGTTCCAGATGCTAGTCGAAGTCATATTTAAGTAGAATTCGCAAGCACAAGTTTAAGTGTAGTTCAGGGCTTTCCTTTCAGATCTCTTGTAGAACTAAACAACGCAGCAACAAAAGCATTGTTTTTGCTTGGGCGTATTGTAAAAACATTATATCTTGCTTGCTGCTTGTTATAACAAACACTCCTTTCATTTTTTGCATGACTTTTGATTCTGTTGTGGTAAAAAATAAAAATAGTATGTGGGTTCAAAGAAAAGTTATTGTGTAACTTTTAAATACACTTGCAATTTAAAGTTTCTGCGTTGCTCTCATTGTTTTCGAAGCACTTCACAAGCACAAGCGTTATTGTGTAAACTGCAGTTCATATAACGTGCGAAAGATAGTTTCGCGGAGTATGATGATTTTTTTCGTTGAGATGTAGATTCTTACTTCAGAACTATTGCCTGACAATAACATCTTGCTAAATTGATTTAATTTCACGCAAAGTCCCCGATGAAAAAGCTTCTAGTAACCAAAATTTCAATGTCAATACAGTGAAGTTGTTGTTAAAATTGGACCTTATGAGATCATTTGTAATCAAGATTATTTCAATATATTTTTTGCGTAGATTTTCTATTACTTGAACAGCATGAGATCTGTGGTAGCGCACGCTTATTAGTTGCAATGCTCCTATTTTAAAGTTATCCGTAATTGGCACAAAATTCTTCTGTGTTATGCACATTTACTTTTATTGCATTACTATTTATTTTGAAAACAAGAACACACTTGTTCAATTATATACCAATTGCAAGGGCATCGTATTAAAAATAAAGGACAATTTCCTTCCATACAAGTTGTTGAGGTTCGTGGGGATAGAATATGTCAAATTGGTGTGCATGTTTTCCGGTGTACCGTATGTACACTATTTTGTTCTTTTCAGGTTAATATTCTTATAGTAGAAAACATTGAAATAACAGTTGTTTCTTCTAAGTTTTCATGAGAATAAACCAAAGATATATCAACATTCATATAGAATGGCTGGGCATATGAATTCACAAACTTTTTTGCCTTTTCCTGATAATTCTACCCAAAGAATTCCAGTTCAAAATGTATTCAATCGATCTATTCCGCAAATTTATCAACAGGTAATGGGAATGTCTAATCATAATTACGTTTTTCATTACTTCAGTTATCCGTGTAGGGATCATATTTACCTTATCTTTCGACTCACGCTGGTCCAAACAATGCCCAAGAATTTTCTGGAAACTCGAATGTGAGACTTAGCTAAACTTCTTCTGAAATCAAAAGCTGATACGTACTACGTGCTGAAACAGTTTCATCCTAGTATCGATAACTACTTCGGTGATAATTCGTTACATCAAGCCGCTCATTCTCAGCTAGATTTGCCACAAAGCCATTTTAGCCAAATGTCTTTCTCTCAACCAGATAATTCTCTGGCAAATTTAAAGCAAAAAATGGAATGCTTTCCGTTTAAAAGTTTGGATTCAAATTCATCGCAGCACATTCCACCAATGCCAAATTACTGTGATATGCGATTCGCCTACTCACAAGTAGACTTTGCGTATGTGTTTTTTTTGTTCGTTACTATGAGACTAATTCTGTTACAGCAACAAGAATTTCCACTCAAAAAACCAAATTGCAATGTCGCGCCTGTAAAGGATAAAGATTGCGATATGGCAGAAAAGGACAATGTGAGTGTTGATTTTTGCATAGATTGTACAAAGTATATAGACAAGTGTATTTCGAACAACAGTTAATGCTACACAGTCAATCCGATAGTAGCAGCACCCAAAATACAACAGGCAAACAGCAAAAACATCAGCCTAAATGCCCTCATATTTCGGCACGAGCTTTCTTAAAGTAAAGTAAATTAAGAAACATACAAAAATCGCTTGTACATTTCGCTTCTGCTGCAGTTTGGTTAAACGAATGAATGGACAATGTGAGCTTAGCAGTAGAGAATGCTTTTTCAATGCAAACTTGCAAATGTTTTGCTGCTTATTTTCTAGGCACTTTGTGTGGAGACACTTTCAAGACAGTGAAAACACTTCGAACGCATCTTCTTAAAAAGCACGAGCGAGAATGTCAACTGTATACGGGAAAAGATACATGCAATGCGGAGGCAAATTCTTCGCAAGCCACAATAGGTAAGATTTAAATAATTCAATAACATATTAAGCCATTGATCGAATATTATTGGGTAGATTCTCAATATGAAAAGCAAGAAGAATCAGCGCGCGACAAAAGCGGATCACATTTACAAGTAAAACATGAATACTCCTTTGTTTATACTGCTTCCCAGCAGAAAAGATGGTTACTGCAACAGAATCATTCTTCAATTCGTTCTACATGTAAACGGTACTCATCGCAGCTTACCCAAAAACCGAATGATGGATTTTTAGTACAGGAACTAGACGTTGTTTTACCAAAAAATTTGGGATGTAGTACAAATATCCATGACAAGCTTCAACAACAGAAAGACCAAAAACAATTTGAACTCTCTCCGTATACGAACATCATATCAAACATGCGCAATCGTTCTGAAGAATGGCAGTTAACACACGCGAATACGCGTTCGCAGCAGAATTGCTCGGTACTAACTGAAAACAACAACATTAGCAAGAAAAATGGTCTAGATTTACAAACAAGGGAACTGGAAAACGTGCTAAAACAGCTTTCTAGAGAAGATTTGCTTGATTTATTTCGTGCAAATCATAATTATTTATACAGTTCATTGCCCCCAACAATCCTTGAAAGGATGACCAGAAATGAAATATGTGCTTTACTATTGGGAAAGCAATCATGCTATTCGGCCTATGATCAATTTTCGGCTGATGATGGATTAGTTGAAGAAAGGCCACTCTCTCGAAGCAAGCAATCGCTTAGTGAATCTAACTCAGCGCAACAGCCCGTTGCTGATTGCACAAGCAATCCATGTAGGATTTTGAAGACACGGCCAACTAAGTATCCGACAGCACATCTCTTTGATCCCAGCGATGATTCTGAAACCGAAGAGAATCTATCACAAAGCACAAATAAATCAATTCCACATCAAGATTATCCTAATACTGATGCTTGCGACCAAATTGACACGTTTTCACAAGTAAGTTGGCATTACCATGAGGTTATACCTTAGTAAGAAGCGAATGTAATTCGCAGTCTGCATTGGATGCCACATATCATGAAAGGATCCAAAACTCAAAAATAAAAGGCTTATCAACATTTCAATCGAAACGAAAATCATTAAGTGTTCTGGAAGTTAAAGGGTGCAGTATACCAGAGTCGGCTTCTTCTTGGCAAGATATTTCAACAATACATAGCAACGTTCCCGCTGCATTACCGCAGATTACTGTGCCATCTGTTGAAATGGCTATCCAAACGGAAGAATTTTATAATTCCGCTTCAGGTTGCTAAAGAGCGCAAGGATAATTTTATTGTGTAAATGGTACATTTTATGCACAACTGTTCAGGACCTAATATGACATTTCAGCGTAAATTGCCCCTGAGTCATCTTCCACAAGAAAAATATGTACATTTAGAAGCCCTGCTGCCGGACCATGGAGTTTTATTTTTCCCCAAAAGTGGAGTCTACGTAGCGTACTGGTATAACGGCCAGCAATTTCAGCGAAAACAATTCAAAAATGATGCTTTTGGAAGTTCTACAAGAAGAAAAGTTGAGGAGTATTGCATTCAAATGGCCATCAGAGCAAGAAAGTAAAGGATGAAACATGAATTTCGATAAGTGTGGAATGCAGGTGTTTCTTTGTTGAACTGTAGAGATAGGAAGCCAATCAAGGTTCCCAAAACATTGACATTAAACACGTTTAAAAAAAGAGGTACAATGAAAAAAGATAAATGGTACGACAAAATTAAATAGAATTCCTTTTTCAATGTGTCGCCATTTTCAGTAAAATCCATGGCTGATGATAAACCAGGTAATGAACTTTTTGATGAAAATCACTGTAGCATTCATTACGTAATTCATCCTTAGTAGCAAAAAAAAACAACTGTTCTGCATCATCCCAAGATAAACGCGCTAGCCACATTACGCGCTCAGCTACAATCAAATTATTAACACATGCGAACGCAGAAGAGGTAAGCTGCGACGATTCTTGGCATATATATGACGTTTGGTTTTTACAAATGCAAGTTCCAGGCGCTACTAAAACAAATTGAGTTGCAACCAGCTTCATTCTGTGGAAAAAATTTGCTAGTGAAGCTACCGGAAAAGGGTATAGCAATTCTAATAGTCTTATGTAACATTAACATTGTCATCCGAAATGGAAATTGTACAGAGATTTACCAAAAATGCAAGGTTTTATACTACGATTCCCCCGATGGAACCCATACAGTGAAATTTTCAGGAGGTGAAACAAGAAAATTACACATGTGGAAATATAACATTAAAGTTATAAATAATATCTAGTATACATCAAATTCTATTTAAATGTTTGATATCGTCGTTCATGTCTATACAGCACATTTCTGACATGGCATATTTACATGACCTATAACTTTAAAAGTACCAGTTGTATTCATAAATTTTATGAACAAATTCCCTCTAAATATTCTTTTCTAAAGATGCAAAATCTAACGCAGTTAGTTTCTAGATTACACACCCTTGCAGAGAAAGCGGGGTAAGTACCAAGAATCTTCGGATAGCTTTTTCAAAAGATAAATAAACTAAACAATGAAAGGGAAATGCAAAAGAGACAGCTTAATAAAACATTTATAAAAATAAGTAGTGTAGGCAGAGGAAGGAACACTATAACAATATAATTTTAATCATTCACGGTGTAACTACAAATAAAAAATTTCCTCGACTACGTAATCCATCCGATACAAAATAGAATGTGTAGTAGTCGATCTAAGTTAAGAATGAAAAAACTTGTAATTTTTCACTCCAAACAAACCCAGGAAACGTAACACTACGTAAAATCGTGCGTATCATTAATACACCCATAACAAAACGTGAAGACATTCAAGAGCATACAACTTTAAAAGCAATGCACATTTCACTTCATCTTGCAACTGGAATTCAATCCACAAAATAGTCACATTGTTTGATTTTCTGTTATTCAACAATTCAGCGTTTTTATAATCACTTTAAGAATACATAGGAACATAGATGCAATACAACGCGACGCTTTTTAAAAAGGATTGTCATAGCAATGCAGCTACTTGCACTGCAGTGAGGCAGATTTCAGAGTGTGTAAATAAAGGAAGAACGCGACTAATTCCAATGTCACTAGAAAAGCAAGGAAAGAAAAGGCGACTGGAGCAATAAAAGAAGCCAACGTACAAGTCCTGCAGGAAAGGAAAACAACAGATAAATATCCTATCAGACAAATCGAAAAAAATGTGTAACACAGCAAAAGACTCTTGTAAAAATTAGATGTGAAGAAAGTGCAGAAGTTAACTTTTACTCCCAACGTTATAAACTAATCCATGAACATGGCAAAACAAGCAAGGCATTTACTCAATGTCACCGAAAATGCTATTGTGAAACCTTACTTTGTCTTTGGATCTACAACCATGAAAATGTAGTTGAAGCAAATAGGGTCTATACATTCGTTTAATGCCCCTAAGTAAGTTTGATCGCCGCTGATAAAAAAACGCAGAAACACAGTGAAAAAGCACCACGAGATAAATTAAAGTTAAGCATTATACAAGAATCTTTCTTACATGCAATGCTTTACAGCAGAACAATGTTGCATCGAGGGTTTGAAATCGTTTTTCGAGACCAACCTGGAATCATAACAAAAATGTTAGACAATGAATCATACTCTTCTAATACTATCACACTGTTTGAAGGCTAGGATGACTAAAAAGGATATCGAAGAAACCTACGAACCCAAGTAGCAGTAAAAATAATACGTACTACTCACCCAACTGTCGAATTATCGTAATCCACGGATACGTTAAACATGCTTAGAACTGCAAACACACAATTTCAATACAAAATCTACAAAAAGAAAAATGTTGTACCTTGCGTTTTTCTGTCAACAGCTAACATTTCAAAATCCACAAATTTTTGATAAAATTAGAAATATTTTATGCCCAGATCTCACAGCCTTACCATAAAGCTTACGCTGTACTATTGCACTACCGAAGAGCGAAATATGAAAAATAATAAGTCATTACAGAAGCTGTTCATTTTCAAGGTATAAACAAAACACCCATTTGTCTACTTTAAAGAAAGCACAGAAGGAACAAGGCTCACAAAGCGCAATTCTTAATGGAAATTTACAACAAAGCTTAGAAAAAAGAATAAAAACAGGGTATAAACAACAAAGAAAAGGAGCATCGAATACCCTGTACAAATGCAGTTTGAAAAATTTTAATACGAAAAATCATTCCTGCGTATACAAAAATCCCTTCTTAACGTGGTCATGAAAGGGTTATGCAATAGAAAAAATGAGAACAAAATGTCCATATCACAACAATTATTACCTGATAAGCCAAGCTTGATCGTATCGGATGTAGTCGAAGTACCACGATTATCCTTCTCCATAGCCACGCAGAGATAATTCGAATCGGTGCTAGAATTATAGTAGAGAAGACCATCTAAAGGAATCGAAATTCGCTGCGATTCTTCTTCCCTCAACGCAAATGATAGAGCAGGCAACGAAGAAGAAACATTTCTGAATAATGCACATATTATGGGTTGATTCACCGAAGTTTCCTTTCCTGCAGGGATACAGCTGCTACTATTAATAGGAAGCCAAGTGAGTATACGTTTAAATAGAAAATGGGGAACAACCAGACATTGGGAGCTGCATAGCAAACATGCATGCAAAAAATAGAAACACAAGAAGGAATTTTCAAAACAAGTTTACAGACGTGTTTCAACATTATTCAAACATCTTAAAAAAATTAAATAGCTTTATTCTTATGTGGAATAAACTAAACAAGAATAAAAATCAAGAGAATAAGAGAAGAATAAAATGGTGACACGCCCTTCTCTTATTTGAGCGGCAGTAACCCCAGTCCATGCCTTGTAACACAAACGGGTAAATTTTCAAATAGAGACGACACATCCTATAGGAAGAATTCCTACGCCAATGATTTCAACGGTTAAAGGGAAAAAATAGAGTTTCTTCTCGAGCTGTAAAAATATCCTTAAAATACTTTTTACACTCGATTCTCCTTGAAAAACGGTCTCGATCATCCTCAAAAAGTACAGAAAAATATTCACCTCATGCATTCTCTCTACAGGGAATAGCGTCCCTACGCGTTTAATATATCTCTCCCCTTTAATACTATTTCCAATATATGAAAAAAACAACCAAAAAATAACCCTTAATTTACCCAAAAAGGTAAAAAGAGAAACTATGATCCCATACCTAGTATCGATTTCAAATTCCCAATTACTCGATATATCTGAAAATAATTTTTCTCGACACAGTCGAAGATCATAACCCGTGAAACGATAGAGCGCATCCTGCAGATATCCACCCGTCTGCTTGCGCTCACTCCATAAAACATTCTTTGGTATAAATATATCCCCAAAATGTAGGACAGAGGAACCAACTGCAGAGGATGTATTTGATGGAAGAGGTACATCAATTGAAAAAGTAAAAACATGTCGAACAAAATCTCTTAAAACATTATTCCAAGGAGAATAAGATCGGCAACAAAGCTCAGGCCCTAAATAAAAGCATAGAAAAAATTTCATTTCATGAAATTTTACAACAAAAAAAAACAACAACGTAGAAGTGCTTCAAGAGTAAGGAGAGAACGAAAAACAAAAAAAAGAGAGAGTTTAGAATATCATACAGACAGCTCTTAAATATATCTTTTTCAATTAAAAATACTGCACCCAAGGCTATAAAAAATGCATGAGCCTAACAGATCATCCCAAACATTGAGTCAATTTGGATTTAAAAAAAAGAAAAGTATCTACTTAAAAGGAAAAAGTATTTAAGTGATTTAAAACCATGCCTAAAAGACGAGTTTTAAAACCTTTTATCATACAAAAAAAGTAGCACACAAACTAAAGTTCATCTCTAGTTTAATTTTTACATTTTTCCATAAATTTAATTTAATGTTTCTTCTTCTTCTTAGATTCGTCATCAAAATGTGCAACCACTTAAAATTATATGAAAGAAACACGAGAGTATTACCAGCAATGCCCCAAATTCCATCTAAACTATGAAAGGAAGGCCAGCTCTTGTAAAATGAAGCATTGGTTATGAGTTTGATGGGAAGCACATTGCTAACTACAAATGAATCATTATCCTCTCGGGCATATGAAATAGAAATCTTCGTGTTTCCTTCGATATGCCTCTCAGAAAAAACCAAACCATCTGCGTGTAAATTTCGATACCTTAAAAGAGACAAGATGCAGAAAATAAAAAAAAAACTTGAAATTCATACTTTTCTGCCCTAGTCTCTGTACATTCATTAAATCACGTGTAAGGAGACAACGCAGAAAGAGAGACATTACGTGTTTTACATAACTTCTTACCAGACAGGCAAGACCGAACGTGCCACAGATTCAGAATGGCATGTATAAGAAAAGTTGGAGACACATTGTTGTGGACCATTATTACACCATTCAGCATTCATCAGCTTAGGGTCTACACAGTTTCTTACAAACTTGCTTTGAATGTTAGGGATCGTAGCCGAGGAGCTACATACGAGTGATCCTTTTTCAAAGAAATAAAGTCCTTCAATGGAAGTACTCAAACCTAAGACAAAAGATTTTTGGCTGCCACTATAATCATCCATTGACACATGAGCTGCAAGCATTCCATCAACAACAAAAATATTGAGAGATCCATGGAAAGCAGGTGATGTAACCACCTGATTTATAGAAATTGTTTCCTTCGTTGAAGAGGGGGGTTTCTCCGCATACGCCCAGATGGAAGGTATGGAGGTATACCGCTGTGCCGGTGTTCTTTGGACATTATATAATTTTGAAGAGATAAAAGATGCATCGAAATCGGTAAGGGAAATTTCCGGAAACAAAAAATTATATAGAAAGAGTAAATTTAAAAAAAATAATGATAACCGCAGTCTCTTCCACTTTGAGAGAGGTTTGGTTAGTAGAGTTCTAGAAAAGAAACATCCCTGCGTTTTCCTATTAACGAAATCCATGCTTCGTCAAAATATTGGTTTACAGATGTGAAATGCTGTATTGTGGAACCATATCCTATATGGAAAAGTTGTTTCTGCGATCAAATCCACTCTTGAAGATGAGTTAAATATACAGAATAGGCTATGGAGCAATAGAGCAAAGAATAGTATAACAATTCAATCCGGTATACTGAAACATTCAACGCAAACTTCAAATTCTATTGACTGAAAAAAGCATTTTGGCTGCATGAGAAAGACATGAGAGAAGACGATAGAAAACTATTAATAAACAACAACAGCTTTTCTCTAAAATTCATTTCCATCTAAAAGAATGATAAGAAGCAACGAATTATCAAAAATTTACACAGCAAAACAAAAAACATAGCAATTTAATGTCAAGCGAGGAATAGAGCTCTTTCAGCTATTATCAAAATTTCTTCACAGAAAAATTGCCCGTAGGGGTATCCAGTGGGCATAGAGTATACCGAAAAAAGATGACTCCTATAAAAACCCTTTTATCACTTTCTATTTTTAATTACACTCCACAACAATAGTAGATTACACAATGCTCTTCTCATATTTGCATCACAGAAGAAAGAATTAGCGCGCACTCTGACAGGAAACTTCCAAAGGATCTGAAAAGACGGTAAACATTCTCTAAAATTATGCACCACTCTCCTTAACACCAAATATTCATTTCATTTCATAAACGGCATCCGTCTCCTTTGAGAAATCATGTAGCTTCCCGCTAGAATTACTCAAGAACGTACGCAAATAAAAAAGAGTTGGAAAACTTTTCAATGAACAGTTAAAAGCCAGATTGAGATCCGCAGGTCTGGCTGTATCGCCTTTTTAACAAAGACCATCGCAAACAAGAACAAGTCACACCTTGGACGAATTACAATTCCCCTTGAAAAGAACAGAATGAAAGATAGCTATTACTAACTTATCGACAGTCCGGAAAAGTGGCTACCCTCTTCACTCCAATTGCAGAGATAATTCGGGCGATATAAAGCTTATGCATAGCATAAATTACTAAAAAAGTACAGGACACGCTCCCGATGCTTGCTCCAAACCCAGCAGTAACCACAAAGATTAGTTGTTTAAGGGAGAGAAGGTATTTTTTGCAATCCCAAAAGTTATGCTACTTACGATCACTTGGCGCACTCCTTACTGTGTGGGCGCACCTCGTCAATAAATAGTATTTTCGAAACTTCATGGAATAAGTTCATACACGTAAGTATCTCCACAATCCAACATGTTAAGGGCCCTCAACTTGTTTTCGAAACTTGCCTCGCGGTATTTACTGAGCAGTACGATGTACCCTCACCAGTTAATTAATACCAGCGACGAGAATGCGAAACGGCAGCTCAAATTTACTCGCAGATAAAAATTTAAAAATTACTCACCACAGCTTAAAACTTAAATTCTTTGTCACTTGTTCATGTTTGCTGTGTGATAGTAGTAGTTTATCAAGGGAAATACTGAGATTCTGAAAATTACCACCCATCTTTCAATGCGAGGGCCAATTTATTATACAAAACAGCTAACTGCATTGGGATACACATGTACATAGGTAACTTTTTTCAAAGTTTTGGATAATTACTATTTTTCGCTATAGAACAAAAAATCTCCAAAGTATTGGATATTTCTCGAAATAAAAAAACCGAAAAAAACAAAAAAAGGCCGAGTCTTAAAACTGGTAATGGCCCTTCCCTCGTATAAATCCCTTAATGCTTTCAAAAAACTACTAACACCATTCCTAAGCGAAAGATAGAGATACAGCCAGCATACATGTGTGCACTACTTTACTTTTTGCCTTTTTTACTTGCAAATCCTCTCTAGTCAGAGCAAAACACAAATTTTTTCGAAGTACTCAGCTAGATGTAACTGACTGGATAATGTATCTCAAAAGATATCAGCACTTTTTTATGAATGTAGTTTTACCAAGTGAAAGCGTGGTTGTGGCGATATTATACCGCCTACACATCATGTTATGCATCCTAAAAGTGACCAGATAACAGCAGAGGTTATTGATAAACTTTTTGAAAATTCATCTTTTCTTAAGCTTTGATTTTGAAGCAAAGAGAGTTAATTTTTGTTATCTGAAATTGTTGTGACGAGACTAGTCATCGGACTGTAATCACTAGGCGATTTAATTTGTGTAGAAGCAAAAAGTGATTCAACTTGTAGATGCAATATCCTAATTGTTGCTCAGTTAAACATTTGTCAGAAAGACATTGTTAATTTCACGAATCACAAGTTCTTGCTGTGTACGCCTGAAAATATAATTAAGGTATGGCTACCTACCCCCACGATAAATTTTAGCGCTTCCTTAAATTTAGTTACGAATATTCTATTTTATAATTTACGACAAAATTTAGCATCCATTTTATCCCTCACCCTTGTATATTTGATAAGCCGAGAGCTTTTTATAAGGAATCCTTAATTCTGCAATTTTCTGTTTTGGTTAGTCGACATGTTATGCGCTTTAATTAGCATGTCTGTCTTCAATCAGGGCACCACAGTCAATTGAAGTAACCTCCATATTTATAAACCTCCACCATTAGATTTTACGTTTAGATCAAGCTGCAATTATAATGTATCACTCTATAGTCCGCATTTAGTACTTGCCATTTCCTTCTTTATTGCTACAACTTGGTCTTTGCGTTTACCCTTACATTACTGTAGCCTTGTATGCGTTTTCGCACTGCACAAAAGAATATACAGCGATGACGATTGAGTCATTGTACAAGCAGGCATATTGCTGAGCGCGTCTTTCGACACTATAAAACTAGTTTCATTATCGTACATATTTACATTGAATAATTAACTAATATATTTGCTACTGCGAATTTCATGCCAAAATGGGTGCTATCAAGGTAAACGTTTAAATTATTTTAATATCTCGGCATTAGCGTTTGACTTCATCGTTGGCAAAAAACAAACAAGAAACGAACATAAAACTCGACTCCTACAAACTTGAAACAACAATATTTACTTTTCTTTTCTTGGGAAAATACATTATTGAAGAAAATTATAGATAGGGATACATATGAATTATTCTTTTTCTTTTCCGCTGCAATATGGTATATTGGTTCACTCTCTTTACGATTTACGTGTCGTCAAATCCATTCAAAAGCACTCTTTTCGCTTGATCAATTGGCCTAACACTGTTAGGATATTTTGAAGAGGTGCTAATTAAAGGGTTTGTAACTATGTAAAAGTTGAGCTTTATTCTTCCGCAAATTCTAATTATATAATAGTGGAATCTGGAAACATTACTCTTTAGGATTGATGTGGCTGTGAGGATAGTAATAGTCAACCACGCATACTGTAAATTTTATTGTATAATAATAAAAATCATTTTTCACTTTCACTTTGTAATTGACAAATTTAAAAGCGCAATTATTACAAGACCAGGACTTTGCTGATATACTTTGATATAGGAATTAGACAGTGGATGCTTGAAAAAAAGTTATTATTATAGAAGATATATTAAAATTTAACTATACTTGCTCAAAATGTTATTGGTAATAGATTGTTCAAGGCTATTTGTTCTGGGTATCAAGAGGATGACGGAATTGTGTAGGGAATAACTACTCGTCGGAAGTAGATTGCATTCACGTACACTCAAACACAATCCAATTTGACATACAATTAAACTTCTACTCTTTTTCAAAACAGAAACATTATTTAAGGGTAAATTTCCCATCATAAATAATGCTAATTGCATACTGTAACTGAAACACAAAATTGACGTCTAGGATCTTCAGATTGTTACAATTAATACACATCAATGTACAATTATGTATATTATGACATTCAATATGTCTTCCTTGAGTAGTGTTGCTCAGTTCTACGCCAAGTAACCCATTTAGCCCTTATCAGCTTTCTCTGTAACAACGTTAGGTAAGGAGGTGAATAGCTTTTGTGAGTTTAGAAAGCAGTAATCCTTCGGTTCGGTGGCTGAAAAAGCGGCGATGCTAGGTAAGAAGCGCCTCCAATATTTTAGGAGCATCCAGCTATTTTATAATAACGTCAGACACTAACCCGCCCATAGATCTAGTAGTATCCACTCGGTTTCATTTTCATGCACGTGATTACCAACGATTGCTAAAGAGATTTAATATATGAAATTCACAATGTTAAAACTAGTTGCTTGTGCTGATAATATTCTATCACACATAAACATAGACTCCGCTACATGACTTTCCACGAATCTTTGTTACTTGCAGCACAAAACTTGAAGTTAGAAAAAAATGGATGCTGGGGATGCTGCCATTACATCTCATGACTATCGTCTCTTCCACAGAAGTACAAGCTATATAAAGAAAAAGTCTTTTAACCATTGTTCTATTCTCTAGCAACATACTTACCACTGTTAATGACGAAAATATTAGGGGTTGTATTTTTAAATGCAGCTCAAATTTTCTTATTTGTATTTTCCTGCTTCTGCAAGTTGTTTTCACATTTTTTATAAGCGGTTCTTTTAGTGCTTACGTTTTCATTACAGTGGTGGCAAAACAGTGTGTGTGTGCATTTGGTTTAATCCGCTGCGTCCGATGGTATGCTTAGTTGCAAAAACGCAAGTAAAAATTTTGATTAGGTACCAATTTCAATGCCTCATGCATATCCTTCCCCTGCACGCAAATACGTTAATTTGATGATTTTATTGATACTTTTTGCTGAGCGGTTGTTGCCTGTCTCATAGGAAAACCGCTGTATGGCTGCACTGTTTCACATACACATTGTTAATTAAATGCTGTGCATTCATTCCATATCCATCAATGCCATGGACCACACCTTTCCTACAATACTTGCACGACAGAATTGTCAATATCCATTTTACGCAATCATTGCTATCCGATATTGCTGTAGATATCTAACATACTTGACACGTGCTGGTTACATTTTGCTTTATGAAGACTAGAGGTCCTACAATTAACTTTTTTCTCTAACAACCAAACGCTTGGGCAGCTCTCGTCTCGTGCTGCTATAGGGATGAAGCCTATTTTTCTAGCTCTCTTTGACATTGTCACCTCGTCAATCACATGATCTAATGTAATGTTGGGAAAATGTTTAGATATTTCGGGTGTCTTCACAAGGCGTCGAAAACGTGAACGAGCTGACTTGACAAATGCTCAGACCTCAAACCGTCGGCACACCGCAGTAACATGTCCTGTGTGGTCAGAACTGAGTCTCTTAACTTGCATTTCGCGGTTTTTTTTTGTAATGAAGCTGTATGCTATCATTTAGAGTAACCAATAAGTAAGAGTGGTTAAGCTAGTCAGCATAATAACGTTATGGGTAAGTTAGCATTTTTTCCCGCGTATTGTGACTATAACATCAAACATTTCTTTATTTCAAGAAAAATGATATTGAATCTTAGTCAAGTTTTTTACCGAAGGGATGCACTGCGCTGCTTTGATTTCGTTTTTTTTTGGTGCTGGCTTTTCTGTAGATAGAAACATCGTGTACTATCGCTTTCAAAAAATACAAAAAATGCAGTCGGATTACAAAGTTTAAGCAAAAACGCTTGTTTTAATTGCAAGAGAAGTAGAAACCCTTTTGATCTAGATGAGTTTTAAAATATTAATCTTTTGTCCTTTTTCTGTACCAACATGGGGCTCAAGGGATTTTGATTACTTCACAGAAGTTCCGTGTTCCTGCAATAAAAAAAAATTTAAGTTCAGTGTATCGGTTTTCTTTCCTTTTATCATAATTTCTTAAAAAATTAATTCATTGGGATAGTATCTTACGTTCTAAGTGGGACATACGTGACCTCCAATCTTAACTGTATTCTATGTTTTCAGCTATAAATCTTTTGCTACAAGTACAAATAAAATTCAAGCAGAACGCCATGTTGAGGCTTGTCTTTTGATAAATGATATCCTTGATCCCAAAATTGTTTTACAAAGCAGTGAAACACTCATCGAATGGTGTATTTTCATAACATTTATCTTTTGAATAATGTATTTTTGTTGTGAAAAGCGCCGGATCGTTATTTTGAAACACTTTTTTAAACTAAAAAGAGTGTGTTTATGTTTAAAAAAGTATTAAAAAAAAGTCTCCTTTTTGATTGGCAACAATTCTTTTAAAAGAGCAATTTCACTATTTTCGTCGTATGGGTGATGTTGTGGCCTCTCCAGATTTTATCATTTTTTTATTTTTGTGGAGAGGCTTTTAAAATGGACCAAAAAAATTTTTTTTTTGTTTCACAAAATGTGGATGTTTATATTAAAAACAAATGACAACGAAAGAGGAGAAATTACAGATTTTTTCAATACATTAAAAATTTTTAACGAATATCTATTTTATTCTCCAGCCGTCTTATGGCTTCGAGAAGAATTTTATGTTACCCCATGAAACTGCAAAAAAGTATTTTCTTTTTATAAATGCTTTTAACAAAAAGTTATAAAAAAATATACGTTATGCATAGTACAAACATCTCCAATTTTTATTAAGAGGAATACATGCGTTTCTCTTTCTTTCGAATAGGTGGAATCATTGTTTTGGAACTATAATAGAAGATGTAATTACGTTTGTACAAAATCCACGTTTGAGCACCTCAAGTACTTTAACAATACAAGAAGAAGCAGGTAATTTTGTCTTTAGTTTATATTTTTATTTTATTTTTAAAATCTATTGCAGTTTTAATAATATATAGTTTATACTATAGTTTTTTTTCGGGTGCTCTAAATAGCTATAGCTGGCTCTCTTCTCTTCTTTATTCGTCAAAATAACGAAGAATTTTACGGGGAAAGTGAAGAAATATCCCATCAACGTAAGTATAGGCTAATTTGAAAAGAAATTCTAATATGTAAAATTGTTTAATTAAAAATGAAAAAGTATAAAACGAAACATGAACATGTATAAGAAGCAGTAGTCATTTTTATTCTTGGATTATGTTTTTTTTTCAAAAAAAAAGTTTCTAAATCCATGTAGTTTTTTCATCTCTTTTTTTGTGGTTGAAATATTTTCTCAGTTTTCTTGCAAAACGATTTAATAAATGCCGTTTATGTTGAAAAGTGACTTTATTTTTTACACCTCCTCTCTTCTCATATTCATATTTTAATTAGATATGTATTTTATTTTTCTCATCTCTACATTTCAATATAAAAACAATTTTGTTTTTTTAAATTATGAGGTTTTCTTTTTTCTTATCACAGGTTATCTTGATTACTTGTTGTCACATCCACGAACATTTTCTTGTGTTATTTTTTCTTCATTAGAAGAGAAAAAAAAATGGTTTCATGCTCAGTTAAATTCTCTTCGTGTTAACTACTCAACCTGCTGGATCGATATAAGTAATACTCACACTCTTAATTTTTTTTAAGAACGTCTTAGAGTGTTTTATTTTGTATTTTTTTTTTCTTTGTGCTTCAAATTAAAATTTTTTTCTCATGGATCGATAGCAAATTTAAAAAAAAAAAAAATTTTTTTTTCAAAATAAAGAAACTAAAAATATGTATAGGTCTGATTTTTTAAAGAAATAAAAAATGTTTTTATACATGAAGAGATATTGCATTATTTTACAGTAATAGTATATTTTATTTTTTGATAAATTTTATTTTTGGTATTATATATTTCTTTTAGATATTTGTAGAGATTCTCTTTTATTCTCCTCTTTTACCAGCGTTCAATCTTTAAGTGGCCATGATTTTCATAAAGTAAGCTTTATGTGGAGCAAACGCATTGGAAAGTGTGGGTGTGATAGGTTTTTATAAAATGTTTATCTTAAAAATAATTTTATTACTATTTTAAATTAATGTTTTTTCTTTTTTGTGGAACTGTATCTTTATGAATTAATGTGTGAAAAATAGAGATTTTTTAAAATATTTCTTTACATATGAGATGAATTTAATAAAGAGAGGGAAGAAATTTTTTTTCTAGTGTCTGAGTGAAAATTTATATTTTTTATAAATAGTTTAAAGAATTTTTAAAATTTTTTTATGAATGAAAAAAATATTTTATATGTGATTTTTATTGTTTTTCTTTTTTATTAGGAATTTAAAATTAAATTTGTTGGAGAATCTGCACAAGATGCAGGTGGACTTACACGTGAATGGTTTACTTTATGTGCTGCAGTAAGTTTGTTTTTATTTTTTATTTTCAAAATAAAAAATAAAAATAACACTTTTTTATTCAATAGTTTTTTATTTTTAAAAATAGAAAAAGAATTTTATGTATGTGTTTTTTGAAATAACCAAAAATTAGATTCTTCTTTTTAAATAAATTTTTTTATTTTTAAGAAAAGTTTTTTTATGCTTGTAGTAAAGTTTGTATGCATTTCTGATTAATTTTTTTTTTCTTTTTAAATACACTTCTATTTATTATTTGATTGCAAATTTACAAGTGTGTAGTTTTTCTAAT
>JADAQX010001147.1:0-13059 GCA_015476325.1 Cardiosporidium cionae | reverse complement strand
GAGAGAGAAGAGGGGAGAGAAAGAGAGAGAGAGAAGAGGGGAGAGAGAGAGAGAGAGAGAAGAGGGGAGAGAGAAGGAGAGAGAGAGAAGAGGGGAGAGAGAAGGAGAGAGAGAGAAGAAGGAGAGAGAGAGAAGAGGGAGAGAGAGAAGAGAGAGAGAGAAGAGGGGAGAGAGAGGAGAGGGAGAGAGAGAAGAGGGAGAGTGAGACAAGAGGGAGAGAGAAAAGAAAGAAAAAACATCACAGGATTTAATTTCATTTTTTTTTTAAAAGTAAAACCCAAAACATGTACAATAATTTTGCACAAAAAAAAAAAACAGAAAAAGTATTCAAACGCATAGAAAAAAAGAAATGACCTCATTTTAAAACCCCCCCCCCAAAAAACCAATCAAAGACTGTGAAACTAAGATTTCAAACCCTAGATTACTCAAGAGGTGTATGTACCCTCCTTCACCCAAGCTGTACTGGGTAGTAATCTCATAGTATAAACTATATTAAAAAATTTTTAAACACTTTTTTTCTAAACAATAGGATAACACACTACACTTAAAGGCACATGCATTTTTTTCAAACAATCTCTCACTCTACTCTAATAAACATTCCATCTTCCCATAAATGCCTCACCCTCTACACGATGAAGATTTCGTAAACAGACACCCTTGCAATTTAACAAATCTGAATCATTCGGATAGGCAGCCAATGCTTCGTCATACACCTCTAATGCTTCATTCAAGCGATTTCGGGTAGTAAAAAATGTGGCCTTACGAACGTAGGCAAGACGAGGCAAAATTACAGAAGAGGGAGTTTGTTTTTTGAATTTTGTAGAATGTACAGTAAAAGATCCATTACTCGTTTCCTTTTTCAGAGCACTGTTGCTTTCAATAGAAGAAATTCCAGTGGCTCGAGAAGCACACACAGTCGCTTCTACATCCACATCTACTACCTCTTCCTCTTTCCTCCACGGAAATCCATCCGTAGAAGAGTTTCTTTGGGCTTGAACAAGCGCCGTGTGGGACACTGGATTTATCGTCGGAGAAATGGCCTCTACTGAAAAAAAATTTTGCTTTCGATTAGAAGAGAGAAGTGTTAGCTCATCCGGAGATGAAGAAACCGTGTCCACTTTTACAGAAGAGACACCATTCATAACAGAGGGAAGTTTTGATAGCCGAGCACTACGTCTATGTGAACCCCCCACAGGTGGATTCGATCCTTGAACAGAGCCTGTCCCATTCATGAGAAATGTTTCAGAGGCAGTATCTTTTCCATCACTCGATCTGGGTTTGTTTTTACCCTCATGTATCCTATCTTTTTTCGTTCCATCAAAGGTGCGATGAGAAGCGCAGGGTGAAGGAGTAGAGTAGAACCCTCTAGATTCTAAAGAATCATTAAATGTTTGAAGGCCATCAGAGAAAAGCATTGTTGGTTCCATCATCGCAAAGAGACACAAAGAGAAACGATGGCCAAATAATGCAGAAGCAACGTCAGGAGGTACTGTATCCCAATAGAAAAGGTAATAAGTATCCCTACACACGAATACAACGTGATGGAATTGAAGATATCAGCGCGTTCAAAGCATACGATCTCACTGCGAATTGGGTAAAGATGAAAGTACACTCTTGACTACGACAAAGAGCATCCTCATGTTGCTGTGATAGGGAAGAGAAAGAGTGGAAGAACTCATGTGAAAGTACATTCCCAAATATACAAAGCAACAGTAAAGCCCTTTTACAGCCGAGAGAGGAGAAACATGAAGATGTACACCATATAAAAACCCTCTATCTACGCAATTTTCAAAAACACACTCATAGTTATACACAAGAGCAAAAACCTCTGACCACAATTACATTGAGGTACCTACATACACTATTCACGACAGTAAATTTTATGCTACAAACTCTACCCTAGTTCGATACAAGCCACCTTATCAAAAAACAAAAATTAAGTCTAATCAAAGATATTTTCTATGATAGAGCATTAATACACGTAGAAACATATACCTAGTAGAACATTGATAAACCGAACGTCCTTGCTTTCAAAAAAAAAGGGATCGCTCTAGTAAACATTAAAAAGATGACACAACATGCTTACAAATGAAGGAGAAATACACAAGCACAACACACGCATTAAAAGAGGTCATTAACGAAGAATATGCAAAATGCCTCTGCAGAATGGTATCTGGACAAATCGAGAAAGCAGACAGTATTCCATCTAAACAATAAGGAGAGAAACGATAGAACACAAAAATAAAAAAATCTTAGCTGCTAACTACATATGCATGTGCCACACTCCTTACAAGGCATAAGACATGTAGTTAAAGTAATTAGAACGAATTAATAAAGAACAGGGCTACCCCTTCATAAAAGGAGAAAAGCCCTTTTTATGATCAACGACAAATGACAAGTTTGAAGCACCTTGGCATAGGCTGTACAAACTGTGGTAACAGGTTGAAACTTTGTTACAAGAAGAAACAAAATTTCTAAATGCAACCGTTTATTAAAAAATCTATTTCAATTTCGAAGAAAAAAATCGGCCACAAACACCATTTCATTATCTCAAAGATCATCGCATAATTTTATTGAATCCGCACTACAAAAGAGTAGTTCTTTGAATTAAATCAAGTGTTATGGGTGCGGGAGGGGAGTATATACACATACTTGAGGTTGAGCAAAGGGATCTATCAACAATTTCGAGCAGATTTTATACAGTATGAACTACGAAATTTCAATGAGGTAAAATCATCCAGTAATTCATTCATCCACCGGAGTGGACGACGCCGTTGTGTATATCCAGCACCCCTCTATAGCCAGAAATTCATCAAATAAGAAGACACCAACAAAGACAAGAGTGTCAATAGCACCTTGTGGTTCTCCAGTTATTCGGGAATTCATACATACATTTATCTATGCAATGCAAACACTGCTATGACAAAATCTTAGCTATAAAGAAACAAAGGAGGAAGAGGATAGATACATTGCAAAATTCAATCAAACAAATTGGTAGAAATCAAGGCTTTGTTGAAAAAGGACTACTACAAAGACACGAGAAAAGAATCTCAAAGCATACGCTTGCAGGAAAAGCAGGTAAAACTAAGGCAGAAAAATCATTGATACCGTATAGCGAGGACACGGAAGGTAGTAGTAAAGGGAGGACATAAAATAAGAAACACCAGATAGCATAAATTGGAAAGAGACATCTAACATCTAGCATTCAGCAAAATTTCTGAATGCTCCCTAAAAGAAGATAACCATTGAAAATAATGCTTGCCTTACAAACTCGATTTTATCCAAGAAAAGATTCGTCTGTTCTTATAATTTTATCATAATGGCAGCAGAATTTATTTGTTGATTGTTTTACTCTTTTGTACTTATGCAGTTACTTTTGTGTAAATTACAATCATCCTGATTACGGTACGAAATTTTGAAGACCAGCGACGTTGATACCGCTAGCGTCAATTGATGCGTATAGGAAATTTTCGCGCCGGTGGGCCGAATGCAGTTAATATCCGGATTCTGTCGCAAAAGTGGGGTTGAGTACCTATTCCTAGTTCGTTTCCGCAGAGCCCACCCACTCACTTGTTTCACGGAAGCCCACTGCGAAATGTGGTGTGGTAAGTAGTTCAAATTAAAAAAACATAATCGAGCGCCTGTTATTCTTCTCCTCTATCCTAAATATAGAAATATGCGGGGAGCTACTTATGAGCGTACACGAAAGAACGGCTACAAAGTCATGGATGTAACTCCCAGTGCAGGTCAAACAATCGGAGAAACAAAATTAGTTTGAAGAAGATGAAATGGAAAAACGAACAAACGCTCTATTCATATGTATCAATTGCTCTTTGGTTGTCGTAGTAACAACGTTACCCTATGTATTGTACTTTAACGTTTTGTCAATAATAATTATAATTATTGTAGTAATATACAAACTGAGTGAATGATTCACAATGTGATACGAAATTGCAAAGCAGCAACAAACGATCAACATTTTGTAAGGAATTGAGCATGCCCTCTATAAAAATCTCGAAATGCGAATATTGCTGTCTTAGGATAAATGACAAAAATACTGTAACCATTTTAAACAATTGTATGAGAATAGCATGGATGTTTCATTGATATCATTGTCAAACAAAATTACTACGGTAGTAGAAAAATTTGCAAATCTTACGCTTATGATAGATAAGTAAGGTTTTTTCATTAATAGCAATTTACAAATGGTAGAAAAATTAGCATAAACGAATCAAAACTGTACTTTCGCAGCGCGAAACAGACACCAAGCAAATCTCATAGCCTTAGTAAAGCAGAATCAGTAATTTTTTGCTGACTTGAAGAGAGGAGGTGGACTTGTTTTACGTATACAAATGTTGTTTTGCTCCGGTTATGCGAGTGAAGGGTTAAGTAGAGCAATAGAAGATAATGACTGATGATTGCATGTTTTCAATGCATGAGAATAAGTTTCGCAGTGCGTTTGTACGGTGAATACAGTAAATGTCGTTCGTTATTCTGACAATGGTATCTACCAACACCTAAATTAACATGTTTGAACACATTGCATTATTTATAAGTAAGTATAACTATCCCGACGGCGCCACAGGACAACGCTTAGAATGCTGATGACTACCCTTTTCGAAAGCACAACATGTAACGGGATGTATCTTTATTTTTTTTATCTTCTTTTAGGGTCTTTTTAGTTTTTACTTCGTCCGCATATGTTTTCAAATTTTATCCTAAACTATAGATTGTGTGTTGGAACAATAATCTTTTTCTTTTATTTGTTTTCTGTATATGTAGATGATTGAGCGAACGTGGCACCTTTTCTTTCTAATATTAATTAGTGTGACTCCGTGATTAACAAAGTAGCGTAGTGTAAGTTTACTATAGCTCCATGATCAACAAAGTAGCGTAGCATAGAATTAGCCTCTTTCAAATAGATTTTCGTAACCTCTATTAACTAAGATAAGTTCTGTTATATTTCCTACTCTACTAAAGAAAAACACTTAACCGAAGTCGACACAACATCGACTGGAGGAGCGTGAAGAAAAGAAGTATTTACCCTCTACAAAAACTACCACGTTCAAACTTTATTCATTGTCTCTACTCTCTTAACGTCTTCCTGACGAATAAGATGTTGTACATTAGTTCTCTATTTACTGAATGCTAGCTCTGGTGATGCAGTCATTCTACACAATGAACTTTTTGCTTTTTGTGCAATAAATGCAAGAATAAAATCTTCTACACAAAAACTGAATGGAGATAGGCAGAAACTTGACTCAACAATGAAGGCTATATATACATCTTATAACTTTCTAAAATGTACTTCCTATAATTTTGTTAAATTGAAAAAATACTCTTTCAATATTCTAAATTACCGCAAAAAATAGTGAATTCTAGCATCCAATGAGATGCTACATGATATCTTAGAATGAAATGTGAGTTTGGTATTTGCAAAAACGAGTCCATTCATACAATTAGATATTTACTATTTATTTGAAACATTTAAACAAAAGATCCTGAGGTTGAAATAAGAATATTGAATAAACAGGAATATTTAAAATTTTTAAATGCAGTGTGTGTGTTTAATTGAGTGATTTGCCTAACTATCAGATTTTAATACTCGCTACCTTAAAGTAAGGTATATCATTTTTAAAAAATTTTAGTTGGCTGAATTTAATCTCTGCCTTCTTTAAACTAAATGTCTTGTCAATTTTGAAGAAAGAGTATTTACATACAAGTATGTGACATCGAGGACATTCAAAATAGAAACAAAAACGAAAGGGTGTGCTATCATATAGGTTATCCCACAAGATTTTTTTTTTTTAAAATTCTTTCTAATTTTTTCTGTCGATACAGAGAATTTCCAAGTTATTGAAAACAACATTATTTTGTAGCTAAGAATGTTGTTTGTAGTAAGACCACAAAACTATTTCCCTCAAGTTGAAAATATTTTCGTCGATTTCTTTAAAATTGGTTTTTATATTTCTTCTTTCTTATAATCAGTAATGCAAGGAGTAAAACTTTTAGAAAGGATACTTCTCTTTTGTGTTATAATTCAATAATTCCGTATGTGTACAGGTGGCTTCAATAAAAATTGGGGCAAGTCTGAAGATTGAAACGAAGCTAAGGCAACATGTCATAGTAAGGCACACGATACGGACTCGTCTAATGTTGCTCTATTCAAAAGCATTATTAAAATACAAAGAATTCAACTACAACAAGCTGTAATAACTACTGACATCGGGAGTAGGCGAAGATATGAGGAGCGAACCAGGATGTGACCAGTTTGTTTACAAGTATTAAGCTGACATCAATTGCATTTAATGCTTCGTATTCTATCAAGCTGTTTCTAATGATTAAATAGTCAATCATAAACGTTAATCAGAGTAAAATGGACCTAATGTCAATTGATTTATACAAAGAAAGCTGATGAGATTAAGAATAGCTTAATTTATGAGAGAAACTAACTTAAACTTTACAAATTTTGAATGAAATGAACGTAAATTAAAACGAGGTAATTGATTACATAATCTTAACTTTCATGGCACGATGGACATTTTTAGTAGCAGTATTATGTTGTTCTTTTATTATTAGCGCGTAGTAGTTGAATAGGGAGATTGAAACTTCACAAGCAAAATGAGCGATGCGGTTAAGGCTGTACTTTAATGCCTGCGATTACTGTTTGCGCGGTAAGAAGCATCACAGTAAGAGCGAAATATAATGTAAAGAAGGGGAGGAAACGAGGACGCAATTTATACTCCTAGTTTGGTTTCTTATTTATTTATTTTCTTTTATGCAGTTTTCCATTTTTCTTCTTCCCTTTCCATCTGCTTTCCTGTCTGTTGCATTGGTTGAATGTTACGAGTCTTCCTAGTTCAATTTTAGAATAATTGAAGTAGTTTTAGCTCTTGTGTTGTTTTCTTTTCGATGATATATTTTTCCTTGCATGTAGTGTGTGAGATCATGAAGTTTTACGTAAGTTGAGATTCTTATCTTCCAATGCCCCCAGTAGGAGATGCAGAGAGAGAGTGCTTTAGTACCGACACGCGTGAACGATAGCGAGTGGCTGTGTAAAGTGTAGTGGAGGTGAAAGCCTTCCATAGTATGTATATATCACGTAAGATATGAATAATACATACAGTAGTGGTGGATTAGTTTAGACGTCTTCCCAGATCCCTGCGTCACGAGTTATAAACATCAAAATTAATTTAGATCCCTCAAATGGTTAAGTTATAGAGAGGGTTTTAAAAGTAGTAGTGTTAACTTAAACGGAGTTTCAGCGAAGTCGTATAATATACATGTTTTTAAAGCGAAGTAACTCAAAAAATCAGTAAAACATCTAAGTAGTAGTCTGTAACTGGAGTCGAAATAAAACACGACTGGAAAATTTTTACCGAACAATGCGAAGAATTACAAGGAATCTGTAAATTAGATAAACCAATTTAACTTCGGAATGAAGCTTGTTAATTAAATTCTTAGTAAATAATAGATGCAATAGACTGCTTTTCAAAAAAAAGAAGAATCGAGCATTTTTTTACTTACGTCTGCTTATTACTATACGATTATCTGAAATTTCACTGTCTTTCGCAAGACAAAAAATAAATACTTCCCGAACAGAAATACAAAGTTTTTTCCTTTCAAAATATATCCCCTTTTTATAACTTTATGGACGGATACATATTTTGAATTTTAAACAATGACAAAGCGCAATGATTTACTAATTAGAAACTATGCATCAGTCGCTATGCTGCTTTTTACCAGTCCCTGTTAAGATATAGCAGGCTTACTCTGTGGGAATATTATGCATTAAGTAAAAGGAATTCAACACAATTTGGAAAAAAGAGATATTCCATTTACCGAATATGCATTTATTTACTGAGTTACAAGTTGTTACAAAATCTTTTTTAAAAGCAGCGCAGAATAGGAGTAAGGCTACGGTGGATAAAGCATTAAAAAAGTTTTTATCAGCATTCAAATCTTTAAAGATAAGATACAAATACATTTTCTAGATATTTTTAAAATGTATTCTTTTCCTGTAAATATTAAGTTACTTTTCAAACATACGTTTTCCAAAGTTGATACGACTTCCACGGCTGGTAATTTTGATACGAATTAGTCATTTTGTCGCTATTGGTATGTATGCTTCAAGATATTTTCAAATTAAAGTGTTTTTATTATAGGATATCAACAAGATATTTAACGGAAATTGATCTCCTTAACTTTTAAAAAGAGGTGTTATATATCTAACTTCTTTGTTCAGGTTTACAATTTTTCTTAAGTTTAGCTTTCTGCATAGGATACGGTGTAACTTTTCAGTCATCCAAATAAGACTAACACACAACGCAATGTAACTTAGATGGGGTGCGACGAGATCTATGCGAGGATTCCTCTGATGGCTGTATTTCATTCAGCAAGATGACAATTAAATAAAACAGACCATGGTGTGAAACAAACCGCACCCGTTACCGTCAAGTAGCTAGAATCGCAAAGTAGTCGCACTTATTCGCTTCCTGTTTCCACAGTGCCGGCCCACATTTTGTATTGAACGTGACCCACGCACACGTCAGAGAGTACAAATACTTAGAGCTAGCGGAATACGGTGGTAAGAAAAAGCGTGATTGAATGTTGAAGCTTCCATATTTTTGCCTCCCCTGAGAGATTTCACACAGTTCTGCCGTGATTTCTTGTTGTCCTACTACATTCTTGCCGCAATCAAGCACTTTAATTGTTTATTAAAAAGAACGCTCTTTCTGCGCCCTTTGCCTTTTCCAATCATTTCTTCTTTGAAGTATTGATTGCATGGAAGATTAAGTTTTTCAATAAGTTTCCCTTTTCAGTTCGTTTCCGGTCGTAATTTGATAATTGCATTTATTGGATACCGTGCAACAACCTTTATTATAAACATTACACGTTGCTCTACCTATCTTATTTGAGCGTAGGATGTTGTTGATTTTTTGTAGTAGGGTATTTAATCACACCTTTTTGGTAAGAATGCTTTATTGAGTTCGCACTAATCGTTTTTTTGACCCATTACAGAAATGAGCTGTTAATTTTTTATGGAATGTGATTAGAAAATTTCCTCTTAGGGAGCTAATCAGCTATTACATCAGCTTTGAACGTATTTTCGTAATTTCTTTTATTTCTTGCTTCCCTGGTAATCTCTACAACTTACTTGCACTTGAGGTGTATGCACCTTTCGTTTCTTTGTTCTCTGTACTAGAATTGTTCTGTAAATTTTTTTTTTCTTTCTGTACTGGCGCATCTGATTGAATATTCTTGATTTTTTCTGTTCTGTTAATATGTTGTAACATCAGGTTTCTATGTACTAGTTTATCGTTGAATTTCCATTTCTTGACTTCTCAATGAAACGTACCCAAAAAGTATCATTAATCTGCTTGTTATCTTTTTGAAGTTGCGTTTTTCTTATGGAGACTTCTGACAAAAGTTCAGAATTAGTTTTTTACGAATCTGATAATAAAAAAATTTCTCGCATAGAGGGAATTTGTACCCTTGTTGTTTCCAAAGATGCTGAAAAGGGTACTGTCAGTGTATGGGCGACTTCGGTTCCCACCAATCAAATTGTAAAAAGGTAAATTAGAACTAGTTCACTTTTTTTAGTGTATATGAAGCATGTGCTTCAACTTTTACTATTTTTGGCAAGCCATCAATGTATGTGCAAACGAAGGACATGGGTGTACTTGCTTGGGTATGCATATAATAATTTTCAAGTGTTTTAGTTTTCTTTGCAACACCATTTTGCCTATTTCTTTCTATTAAAATATCGTATGTTCCCTACATTTTTTTGCGCGGTTATCCTAGCCATTGTGTGTTTGATGGGTAGGTAGAAACTTAAGTAGGGTTAACTGTTGGTTGCAAATGCAGCTATAGAATCGTATTTATAAAAATGTATCCTTTATTATTCTTTTTTTCTTTTACTGCTACTGATACATTGTTTTGTTATTTAAAAAAAAAATGCTTTTTCTATGTGTTGACCTGTAGATAGAATTTATTATTTTTTTATGCATTTTTCGGGAGTCGCCTGTGAAACATAAGCATACCTAAGCGCCTGTTTCCTATTTTTTTTTATATATTTAATAGAATTTTGCATAGAAGAAAATTTGATATGACTCAAAAGATAAAATGATTGCTTCCACATAAATTCCTTTTAGTGTGTTTTCCTTTTTATTTTATTTTTTTTCTCTATTTTGTTGGTTACTGATTTTCATATCTTTCTATATCTATTTTATGTGTTTAGTGGAAATGCGTTGAGGCGATGTGTTTTAGCTATTTGCCATGTGCGACCGGAAGGATTAAAATTGGAAGAGTTCCCTCGTTTGTTACTTTGCATGTAGGCTTAAAATTCTGCTGTAATTTTTTTTAATTTTTGCTCACTGTTATTTTATCTTAAGAATTAAAATTTCATCTTACCTGTGTCGATTTTACAAACATCCCTTTAGTTTATAAATTATTTTATTTTTTGGAGAGGAGAGGTACTTCGTTTTTTTAAGTGGAATAGAGAGTTGTTTTTTTTATCTTTTAACTCTGTTAAAGTAATCCATTGTTTTTTGGGCTGCATAAACTGCTTTAGTTTGTTGCATACCTTTTTCATTTTCTATTTTGATACTAAACTTTTTGCACGATCGTTTTTGTTTTAACCTTTTTTTTTATGCTTTTTAAATATAGTTTTTTATCATTCTTTTTTTATCATTCTTTTTTTTATCATTTTTTTTTATTAATATCCTTTTTTTATCAATACAAATTTTTTTATATATCAATATTATTTTACAGTAAACAAGCTGTTATTGAACCTGCACGCTTTGGCTGTCCCACCCTCCTTAATGTATTACTCGCGTATACATATCGAAATTGTACTATTTTTAGGTTCGTTTGTTTCACTATAAATAGTAAATATGTAAAGTATGTATTCCCATTTTGTATAATAAAAAGATTTTTTTTTATTGGAGGAGGGTAGAGATGGGATCAATCTATGCAAAAAAAAAAATTTTTAAAACAGAAATCCATTTTTTTATATAGAGTTTCATTTACCCTTCAACCATTATTTTTTATTGGATCGATAGCTTTGCATGTATGTATATATATAGGTGCAAATTTTTATGTTTTTCAAAATTTTGAATTATTAAAAAAATAACATATCTCTACTTTATTTTTCTCTTATTTCCTAGAGATGAGAAGGGCGATTTATGGTTTTATCGATTTCATGGACGAAGTAGCCTTCCTTTAAATCCTCCTGGTATACATTTAGTACGGCGTGTTACATTGGCGGGTTGCTCAAAAGAAGCTACACCCTATGAAATACCGTTGGCTGTTCCTCCCCATTCGCATCCCTTATCTTTAACCTCCACTCCCGTATCCAAGGTGCCTCCCTCTCTATCACTATTTTCTTCTTCTGAAATAGGTGTTGATGCCTCTGAAGCATTTTCTTCAACAAAGGGAATGCCTTCACCTTCTCAAGCCCTCAAAACGCTCGTATCTTCCTCCTCCTCTACTGTGATTTCACCTACTCTGACGCCTTCACAAGGTGAAGGCTCGGGTGTGCTTTCGTCTCTCTCCCACCATGGAAACGCTTCCTATCCACGCGGTATGTCGGGTATAGGCGCAACACCGCTTTCTTCTACTACACCCCAAAGCATTGAAACTACGGTAGAAGGTTCCCCTCCCTTTGTAAGCTATTTTCCGCCACACGCATTCGTAGAGTCTACCTACAAAAATTTGGCGCCTTCGTTTGATTTTAGAGGCGACTGTCGACGCATCTCTGTGCAATCCTGCCCCGAAGAAGATATCTATTTTGTAGATACTTCCAAAACTACGTATGTTCCCCCCTCTGCTACATTTCCTCCCTCTTCAAGCACAGCCTCTTCCCCCCCTGTCGCCTTCCCCTCTTTCTCTCCTCCTCATCAGGAGGCATCGCCTGTGGCTCCCCCACGTCATGTAGATCTCCCACACGTTTCCCTATCCACTGGGACTCCGGGTCGTTCCTATACGTATCCACGTGAATATATCACGGAACCTGTTTCTCGATTTCTTCCTGTAGTAAACACAACCGAAATCACAACCCCCCCTCCCCCCTCCATTTTACCTCAAAATCAGGGTTTTAAAACACGGCGGAAACTCCGTCTCTCTCCTCGCTGTATTCTTAAGACGCATCGCTTTTTCCAATCACGCCGTTGCCGACGCCGTGGATTAGCCTACGTCTGCTCACTACGCTATTGTGCGCTCGTGAAGCGCTTTCAATCCATTTATGCCTCGCTTCTCCTGCAGAGACAGCCCGCTTCTACTTTTCCTTTCCCCTCTACGTCTTGGCGGGATACCGAGCGGTCCAAGCACGTATCTCCCCCTCCCTCTCCCTCCTTCTATATCCCGCCTTACCCTTTTACGATGCCGCTTCCCTCTACCCACACGCTGCCTCTGGATGGGACTGTAGATACATCTCCCTGGAGTGGAGATACATGGCTTTCCTCTGAGAAAATGGCTGCAAGTCTACAGAAAAGGACTTCTTCTACTTGGCCAAATTCATCGTTTGAAGGGAAATATGCCTCACGTTGGCCAAGATCGCCTCCAGGATTGGGAGATCCTCCTTTAAGAATCCCCTGTTGGACCTCTAATCAAAAATCTTCTTCAACAGTGTCTCCTTTATGTGCACCTACCTCCTCTTTACGATGTGCAACGGATCCTCTCTCTCCTATGTTAACTGTAAATAATCCTTTTGCTATTGGTTTAACCCTTTTGAGTCCCTCTTTTTCTTAAAAAAAAAATTTTTTTTTTTTTGGGGTGGTGATGGGAGGGAGGAGGCGGTGGTGTTTTTGAATGTTGAACCCAAAGGAGGAAACTCTAACATTTTAGAGGAAGGGATATACTTTGTGTATATAAGTTTGTAGAGTGAGGCGGAGGCATTTGTGTGTGTGGATACTATTTGAAGAGGAAGAAGAAGAAGATACATGTATATACAAAATGCAAAGAAAGAAAAGGTCTTTTAAAGTTTTGGGATGAAAAACACGTGTGTATATATATGTCCAATGT
Source organism: Cardiosporidium cionae (assembly GCA_015476325.1). NCBI lineage: Eukaryota > Apicomplexa > Aconoidasida > Nephromycida > Cardiosporidium > Cardiosporidium cionae. The sequence continues at coordinate 36 of JADAQX010001147.1, read as the reverse complement.
ACTTTTAATTTTTTTTTTTTTTAATTTTTTATTTTA
>JADAQX010000222.1:0-65393 GCA_015476325.1 Cardiosporidium cionae | reverse complement strand
GTTTATTGAGTTGCGGTTGGCTTTCACGGTAACGAGCGTCGGTGGAGCTCTTACAGACACAAAATTCATTTTTCTTTTCTTCCTAAAAACTACGTAGATGAAATTCGTTTATAGTTTAAGATTAAAATTAAGATTCTAGTTATCATTTGCTTTCGAGCGATACGATCTCTGAAACCGCGTTAAGTACCGGGTATATCACACTACATTTGGACAAAACTGTTTGCGATACAGCCAATTTTCGCATGCATTCAAGTACTATTTTGGCCGAATCGCTCGGTTTGCTGTGGAATATCAATCAGTCTATTTTCATTACATGCTAACATAAAATGTGACACTGCTACTTAAAACTTTTATCGTGTCATGAAATTTGAGATCAGGTGTTGAATGATGTGCCCAGAGAAGAGTATATCATTGACACCTTTTTACAAATGCAACGTTGCTCTTATTAGGAGTAATTTTTACGGTATAGTTGTGAGAGAGATGCTTTCATTTGCAGCAGAACCCATTATTAATAGAATAATTTTAAAGAATAATTGAAGCGAATCTGTTAAATAAATTTTTACTTCAAATTCTAAATAAATAGGTATAAACGCTGAGCTTACCAAAAACATACAATTATTTTTTTCTAGCCTAAAGTCAAGGTATTAAGATTAATAAAGAATGATAAGCTAAGAAAAAATTTACTTCTTACTCGCCTACTATCCAATATTGCTCTTCCTCGTGTTTCCATCTTTCATTTCTTATATTCGGGGGGGCCATGTTGAGTTGTAATCGAAGATGGGATACACGATGAATCACTTGAATTTAAAGCATTTCCATTCGACTTGTATAAATACTACTACTCTTTACAAAAAAGGCGAATCAAGAGAATTTTCTGGTTCAATTATAAACAACGCAACTTACGTACATCAATAAAGCAATATCAACACTACGATTAGCTAATTATTTCTAGTAAGCATGAAACTTTTCATGTAAGGAGAAAAAGAACAGATCGGTTTGAAAGTAAAACTATGTAAGTAAGCCAAGCTACTGCTTGGCACCTTTGTTATGGCACTGTTATCATCGTTTGTATGACAGTTGGCCTCATGACTCCCAAAATCCTGGCATTTATTTTATTGTGACAAGCTAGTGTTCAAATTCGCCTCACTCTGTCATTTCCATGGTGTTTATTCTCACACGAAATCAAGAGTATTATTTGAGGGCTTAATGTTAAAAGAATGTTGCAGCAAGGGACCTAAGACTCTGTGAAACTTACTTCTGCACAATCCTGTTTGTCATTATGCTTTTAATGACGTTCGCAAAAGTAGGTAGCGATGGACTCTCGTAAACAGGTACAAAGCGTCCCGGTTTTGCACCCTGTTGCAACAACAGGGCTAAATATTCACTGCAACTAACCATTGAATTGAATGGCGACACCCGCGGATGTACCTCGATTCTGTCAAACGCAGAACTGGTAACCCGTGTGCACTACACTGTCGCTACATGCGTCAAGACTAAAGCGCAGCAACTAGTGTTGCCGCGCTTGCAAATTCGAAGTTTCAAACACGTTGACATTTCAGTAGTGTACTTACTGTCACTGAAAGGGAGTGAATGTATATAGTGAGTTTTTGAAGATGCTGCGTGGAGGGGCCAAGGACACTTTCAGCAGGACATGTGCCTTCCTCTGGTTGACTTTTTGATTCGGTGTCCTGTCCCTTTTGATGATTCTTCTTTCCTACGTAGACTTTTCGAGGGGATGAAGCACCTGAATATTGAAAATGACAGATACTGATTTTTCTCGTAAATGGAAGTTTAAGCAAACAAGCTTGTCTGCAAGGCGATCATTTCTAGAGAGGTATGCGGGGCGGAATCTTTCCATTAATTGCTTTTTCTTTCCTCGCGGCGCGCGAAGCTACTGAAGTACACTAGGAAAATGCCAAAATAAATCTGTATCGTCAACGTACTATTCAACCTTTGGAGTGCTTGTATATCTCTGCCATAATACGTATTTGTAGGGATTGTGAAAGGATGCAAAATATTTTTGGTTTCATTTAGCTTTAATATGCCAATTTTTTCGCCAATGATAGAGTGCGCTTCTTTCTCCTTTAGTTCCTAATTGTCATGATGTGCATCATTTTATGATAGTTGACTGTCCCTGCAAGTTACGCTTGTTCCCACAAGAATGGACACGCCGTCACTTAGCTCTTATTTATAAGTTAATATGATTTGGTTTTCTACAGGCAGAGGAGTGTAGCAAGTATTCGGAAGGACGAAAGAGATCGTATATTTTCATTAAAACGACAATGCGATCTTCCAGTAGGTGCTATTGATTCTGGACGATTAGACGAGAGTCAAGTACGTTTTCTAAATTGAATAGGTCGATTGTGCTCAAAATCTTATCTAGCTTTGAAGATATTGCGCATTAATAATTAAAACATATGACTTGACGTGAATATTTACGCATTACTTTATAAAACCCGTATTTAATTTGGATCCGCATTACGCTATTACCTTTCGATGTTTCGTTCAGGTTACCGAAGAAGTTTCACTTATTTTGCGCCTATTGGAATCACATATAGAGGAGCATAGTGCTACAATTCTTATGAAATTACGGTCAATTCGATTTTCTATTGACAGTTCTGAGCACGTGCTAACATGTATGCAATATAGGCAAAGTGACATACGTGTCTTTTTAAGTGTATCAATAGTTTTAGTGTTGGTTACATAATGAGTACTTTCAGTCTTGTAACGAGGGCTTGTATTATATTAGATGGTGTTGATGAGATACTACATTTTGTCTTTTTATATCACCTTTCGCAAAATTTTTAAGAAAATAATTGTAGATACGTTTCAATTTTAACTTTACAAGCCTGATGAAATTGCTTACGAATCACTTCTTGAGAAGAGAAAGTAAAATTTACAGTTGCTTTATGCATTTAGGTGTGCTGGAATCTGGCTTAATAAATCTCCTACGAAAATGCCTTAGTTGCTCGTCAGTCATCGTCCTATGTGTTACTAAATTGCTGGGTTTACGTAGAGCTACTAATTTGTAAAGAAAAAATTTGCAACCTCATGTCAGGATGTTGCATAGATACACTACAAGTTTTGGGTTTTGGAAGTTGTTGCACTTCTCACTTCATTTTTCATTGCCGCTTTTTTATTGTAGCAAATAGAATTTATTAATTTTGGAGAAATGCTAGTGCTCTCTTTGCAGTAAGATGTGCATGCATTCATTTTCGCCCGAACGAGTCGATTATTCTCTACAAACCTTTTTTGTAAGTCTCTTAAGTGACAATTTGAATTGTAGTTTTTATTTCATTTTTATTATCTAGGCATCAAGATATTATTTCTGAAGCTGTTTGTTGCATTGCCAGCATTGCTGCGGGTTCTCGTGAACAATGCTACGAGGTTTGTCCCTTATTTGATTTGTTTGTATTAACATAATATGTTTTCGCCCTTTAAATTGAATGTAATTCCTAATGTTATTAGATTTTAGAATTTGCTCCATTTGTAATGAATCGCTACAAGGATAGAAATGGAATAGTGCAGAAGGAGGCCGCAATAGCACTAGGAAATATTTCTGTTGTTTTTCCTGAGGTTATAATACGCTTAGGAGCAATTTCAGAAGTCTCAAAAATATTGCAAAATTTCGTGGTGAGTCGCGAAAATGTATAGTATTTAACAATTATAGAGTGCATGTCGAAGCTGCCGAATGCTTGCGGTTATTTATACTGACGTTATTCTTTTGATGCAGCTATCTTAGTGTGAACTCGCTTTAAATTTTTAGTTTTTTAATATTTTTTTCACATCGTACTTGATTTAAAAAGTTCAAAAGCGTTTTGAAGTACTAGATCACGTGCAAATCAGCTGAACAAGGCCATGAAGACCCGCTGTGGTGTATAGTATAAAATACTTCATTGAATTTTTGTATTTTTTTGCATGAACTTCATGGATTCAAACGAAGCGTATTTTGAGCTTCATAGGTTCTTTTTTTCAGAATCCATCCAATGAAAAAGGAACGGAAAATTCCACCCTACTGAGAATCTCCTTATGGTTGTTAGGAAACATCTTTCGATGTACGATCTACCCTTTAGCCTGAAAATCTTTAATCTGCTTGCATGAAGTTTTTTGTCATTGTGGAGAGCAGTTTCTACTGTCATGCATTTGTCAAGAAATCTTTTTGTGTTTTTAGCTTTTAATGAGCACTCATATGACGCCGACATTGATGTTTCAACGGGAGAATTGTTATGTGCGCTGCTACAAGTATGAATATACATTTTTTACTTTTTTCTTGTTACTCTGTTGTTACACAACAGATAGGATTAGAGTAGAAGTAGCCTGCCGCATGTTTAAATTTGGTTCCTTCAATTTGAAAGAGAATGCTTTTTAATTTGCAGAAGATACTTCCTAGGCGATTTGGTGTAGAAAGTACTTCTTTTGATGGATATTCCTCGCATGGAGCAGCAGTAGCTGTGGCTTATTTGTCTCCGAAAAACGAATGGCGCGAGATCGTCAGTGAATCTTTTTGGTGCCTGTCTTACTTACTACCGACTGGATTTAGGTACGAATGCTTTAAATGAATAAGATTTCACCCATATTTCTCTAAGTTGCCCTGTTTTGTTTAATTTATATCACAAGGCATTCTAACATACCTAATACTATTCAATATGTTTCGTTATTGTTTCTTTTTTCAGATTTATAGAAAAATGCCGAGAGAGTGGCATCATGGTATCGATTACACAATTGATAATTGAGATTTTTACACCTTCACTACCTTTTCCTGCAAATTCTGCGTTGGATTCTAATTGGCTTACTCCTACGGAGTTTCATTCCTCTACATCATCTAAATCGAAACCTTTTGAAACAGATAATTGCATATTCTATGGCACATCTGAGCGGCTGCCTTCTAATGCCGATCTCTTGTTTCCTTCCTTAAAAGTTTTGAGTCAGTTATTGTGCAAATGCAAGTTCTCATAGTTTTTATCCCTACAAGTAGCCGTAGTATCATTAAAACATTAGTGCTGATTTTGAATATGCTTTATAGAATTGATCAGCCATTGCAGTATTTATTTTGTTCCTATATGCTATTTCATTAACTCTTTGGTCGCCTCCTTTTATCTGGCATCGAGCTCTAACTTTTTCGAGTTTCTTGTTCCTATTAATTTTTACCTATGAAAATGTTTAAGACTGGAAATGTTTTTGTCAGATATTCTCTGTGGAGACCATGAGGATGCTAGTTCAGCACCCTATATAGCCTCAGTATGCAAACCTGTGTTCTTTGACAATTTTTTACATTTGGTTCAGCATAAACATCGGTGGGTATAACGCATTGGTCTATGGTTTTTAAATAGACTGAGAGGAACATTCTATCTAGCGGTTCCTATGAGAACGAAACGTTTTTGCTAGAACACTTCAAACAGTTCATATGCACGCATTGGAAATGCATTAATCGAAGATCTATACAAAGCAATGATTGAAGTTTTCGTTTGGAGTGAGAATGAAAAGTTTAAATATTGATATTTGCAATTACTGATTCATGTCTTCTCATGCAGTAAATGTGAAAAGAGTGAAATTGGAAATAGAACACCTGCCAAAATTTAATGAACTCATAATATATTGAAAAGAATTAAGTACCTATTAAGTTTGACTTGTGTTGTTGTAACACCAAGTAAATATGAAAAATTTTGCAGATTTATTTTTGGAATGCTTTTTCTTGATTTGGGAAGGTTACTCTGTACTTACAGCACATATATCTTTCTGCACTCCTTTTCATGTGTGGTGGTAGAAATTGTTTTTTTAAATCAATTGTTTGTCTGGTCAGATTTGTATGAGCGTCTCTTAACTAACTATATCAATGTATTTTTAAACAGGGGTGTTGTCTTTGAATCGGTTTGTCTTATTAATCGTTTGTCTGAGGGAAATTCACGAACTGTAAGTTGGGCACTGCAATCAGCTTGAACTATAATTCTTTACATTGAGTTTTACGTGAGCACTGCTTCTTTGACTTATTTTTAAGTCGATTATTGATAGAAGTGAAGATCTGGCTGTTCTAGCCTGCACAGATGGAGAGCATACTAAACTATAGTAGTAGAAGGGAGATGTAGCATGAAGTCAAAAAAATGTGATCGTTTTGGTACGCAGTGTGAAATTTTGGTGCTTGATGTATGTTTGCAGGTAGAATTGCTATTTCCAATTTTTCCCAAGCTTGTTGATATTTTAAAATCAACGGCTAATGTAGACATCAAACGAGTAAGATTACTTTTGTCAGTATTGAGATGATACTGCATTTTTCAAGGAATATTTTATTGCAAAGATATATTTCTTGAAGCAACTACATGTTAAACATATGAAAGATTGGTGTTGTCTGGCTTGATTGGAGATATTTTTGTATACTTCAAATTTATAAGAATTTTTCAACGTACTTCTGGGTGAAAAATAAACAATTAGTTAATAACCGACATGTCTTTAAAGACGAGCAAATGCGTATAAAGAATAATAAGAAATTTAGTTCAACTTTTTAAAATTGCTAGTTTTTTCATTGCGACTTGCGTTATCTCAAATTTGTTTTCAGCAAGCTGTGCTATTCTTCCTAACTATAATCACTACGGGAGAACGTGTATATATGGATAAGCTTTTGCGTATCCATCCTTATGTGGCAGAGGCTATGTTGAATGCTTTAGAATCATGTAATCGAGACAAAGTGCTCGTACAGTTAGTCAATCCATTGTATTAGTAAATTTGCTTCTTTGATGATCGTTCTATAAAATCCTTACTCGTAGTTGTTGATAGCATTGCATTATCCTTAGAGGTTATTTCCTACGATGTATTTTTTGTAGTCGCTAAATAATCTTAAGGGTTTAGATGTTGGCTTTTTTTTGCGTTGAAAACGTTTGGGAAAATTTTATTTTTGGTGTGTACAACTAGCAATTCTTACTTCGATTATATTGCCGCTCTTCTCCTTGCTTGGTTACACTTCTTGACTTTAGTTGGCCAACAAAATTCGATTTTAAAAATTTGCATGCAAGCAGTTTTTGTGTACCTCACGCCACTCCCCTCTGCTTGCAGTACTGTGCTTGATTTCTTGGAGATCCTTCTTGAATTCGCTCCTTCTTATCGTCAGTATTTGTTTGAGAATAGAGCTATTGAAGTAAGTGAAGGTTCTTTGGAATTGGACCTCAAAATAAAGTAGAAAATCTTTATAGGAGGGGGTGGGGCATTTGCGTAAAATGAGTGCCAACTTTGCTCTATTATTTCACTTTTGCTTTCCAGATTTTGGAGTCTGCGCAATTTGAACATGATACACAAATCGAACGAAGGATTGCGCAATTTGTTGAAGTGTAAGTCTTTTGCTGTTAAAAGTTTAGTGGAGTGTAGTCACGGTTTTAAATATTCTTGACAATAGAAAGTTTCTGCACTAACTGGATGGTAGGAGTATGCGAAGCTGAGACAGTATACAACCTCTCATTTTCTAGCGTCATTGGTGTTTAATGCCCATTGCATGTAAGAGTTTTTATTCCTTATTTTAGAGTTTATACTATGGAACTATATCCCTTTATTTTTGCTACTGCGTTCTGCTATATTTCATAAGTCTATTGGTTTATCATTTTTAATTCCCATCGTTTTTTCCCGAAAAAGCTAGGTTGTGTATGTTTTATGTCCTACAATGTCTTGGTATAGTTACTTTGATGATGTCGTCGATATACCGGATGACCAAACCCTGTTCTGTAATGCTGGCTAGGAGCAGATTACGCAAGTAAGAAGATGTGCTTCTACCTGCCATGTTTCTTTAGGTTTCATGTATTTTAGGTTAATTAAGATTTTTCCGTAAAGTTAAATTCGCAAAATGTAGGACGTGTACTCATGGATTAATGTTGTTTTATCTTCTTATTTTTTAGTGTAGAAGTATAGTTTCTTTACATTTTCTACAGCTATTATTTAAGACACGGCTGTATTTCTCCTATTCGGGAATCCTCTGCCGTCGTTTAAGTTCTCTGGCAAGCGTTTGTTGTTTTGGAATATGCATTAGAACTAGCTAATGAAGCGTTTCAATTTTTATGATCAGTATTTTGAAAAGAAGAAAAGACAATTTTTAAGAAAAGTGTTTAGGTCCCTCTCCTGAGATTCTCATGAGGTGAAAAGTTAATGTAAAATAGTTCTGGATGATGTTGCGCTGTCAGCAGTTAGATCGTTTCAGCATTATATATTAAGCAGGACAAGATACCACCATTTTACTGCGAATCTGGCCTTTTCCTTTTTTTTTTATTTTTCAAAGATTCATTTTAAATAAATGTAAATGTTTCCCCATCCTGAGACATCTTGCAGAGCATATTTGTTTTTCTCATGGTTTGAAAAGTAGCCTTGCTCTTTGTTTGACCTGCGTAGCATTTGAAAAACTATAAATTGCTTGTTTGTTAGTAGCTTTTTGTACACAATATTCCTCTCTCCACTATTTAGAAAATAGGATAAGAAACTTTTTTGAATTTCGGTGCTGTTTACCTGCTCTTAGTTTATGTATAATCCTCCTAGATATAAGTGAGAAATTGCTGTTAAATGCCTTTTAAAAAGTCACTTATGTCGTATTAATTCCGCGTGATCCTTCCGCTTCACTTTTATATTAATATATGGCAGTTGTCTGTACGTTCTACTTGGTGTGCTACTCTATTTATTTTATGTTGAGAATGACGTTTTAGTACATAACATTTTATAGAAAGAAATGTTATATAGATAGGCATGCTTTTTATAATTCATTGGTAAGTTTACAATTCTTCTGATGGAGCGAAATTTTTGTCCCTTGCGCGCTTGCAAGCAATGCTGATATTAATGTAATACCTAAATATGGTAACAATGTTTTAATGGGTCAATCTTGGTTAAGAAGAAATGAATCTTCGTAATTAGTTGTTTGATTTGAGGTAACAAAGTACCTACTTTCACATGTAGTTTATGAGGTAAAACAATCGGAAAGAAGCGAATGCTTACCATATACTATAGTAGATTTATTATGCAACGAATCCGAGATTATCGTACATTTAAAGCCTTTCACTAAGCATTGCATCTGCATATATTCCAATGCTACAGTAAACATTGCGCACAACAAATCAGTGAGGACGAAGAACGTTATGCAGACTAGAGAAGATGCCACTATTGTGCATTCCTACTCACCTTTAAAATAAGAAGTGCCTCTTCGTGGAATATCGGGTTGAACTACTCTACCTAAATAGCCACAGACGGCCTTTGGAAGTTTGTTTACTCCTTTTAACAATTGCAATGGATTGCTAGTAGAAAAGTGATTTTGCAAGAGACCGTGCTTTTGTATACACTGCTATTTTTGATGAGTGTAGACTGCTTTGGTGTAGCTAGAACTGAGAAATTCTAGTAATAAGACACGTTTGCCCGCATTAGGGGTGCACTAAACAAATAACTTAAGTAAACACATTTTCTAGCATTCTGTTCTTTTGTTACGTTAATGCTAGTCGATAAGGAGATGTTTTTGTTGCCCTTTTCAAATCCTACGAGCAAAATCCAAGCTTCTTTTCCATATTGCTCGCAATAACAATTTTTATTGTATTGTCTGAACAATTCTGTGCATTTAATAAACCTTGTGGAAGAAAATACAAAAACTTGACTTTGCTACGCGTAGAGCAAACCAAAAATTTTAAACATAATACAAGAACCTCTTGTTTAGCGTCAAGTTGAGCAATATCACGGATAATATAATAAGGTTCAATTGAACAAAGCCAATAAGCTAAGACTGAGAGGGTCATTCGAAAAATTTGAGCAAGAGTGCTCACTCAATAGGGACTACTACACATTTCTTCAATAGAGAAGTATGCACATTTTCCAGAGTAATTGGAAAATTGCACCTTGTAATCAAAGGGCAATGGATTTGGCAAATAACTCTTTTCTCAAAGATGAATATTCTACCAATGCGGTGGCGTCGGACTAACGTGCGTTTTATCCCAAACCGTAGAAAATTGGGAGTGTCGCATTCTCTTCCTATTGTAGAAACGCCACAATACACCCACAAGAACATAAGCAATAAAAGCAGTAAATAATGACCTACAACACATTTCAAAACAGAAAGAATGTGGGGACAGTATATAAAAGAACATACAAAAACCATAACCGTATATTTGTTTCAATCATAAAAAGAGAATTTAATTTACAGGCTATTCTTTAACTTAAAACGTCAAAATGCCGATTAATTTCTGAGTAAACGGTAATTCAATTTTAAAATAAAAAAGGCTTTTTTTGGGATGTCTCGGTTTATAGGCCTACCTCACCTCTTGAGAATAAATAGAACATAGCTTTTATGGAAATGAACATATCAAAACCATTTCAGAAATTAAAGAAAATACAAAGCAAACTTGCGTTACTTAAATATAGAAAGAGTTGGACGTATAACTTACGCTAAATGCTTTAGCTAAAGATTAAGTGGTAATTAATAACTTTAATCCATTTAGTCATGAAATGGCTAGATGTAGCTAAAAATAGCTTTCGTAACAAAACTGCTTAAGTTGTTGGCGATTGTAATTTGAAATTCAAAGTAGTACTAGTTTGACAGCAATCAGACAAACCTAACTTTTCGCTGAGCTGTATCAGCTGTTTCACTTCCGCTTTCAAAAAAGATTTTTTTAAGCTTTATTTTAAAATTTTGAAAGACGATACGAATAGGTTCCATTGGCCAAAAAATGCCGCCACACTGCTTAAATGATTCTTTCTTAAGCAAACCTTTTAATAGTCGGGAAGCAAATGAAATTACACCTCCAACCGGATGAAATCCCATCTTCTGAAAGCAAACAGTAATATTTTACTAAAATGGTCCGAGCTAAGGAGTAAATAAAGATGATTTTTTACACAAAAAAAGACTGCCATCAAATAAATCTTCTGAGCTTAATCTTTGCAAGTCATTCTCCTATGCTTGATTGCAATTTCACAGAGATGCTATCGACGGAACTATGAATTAAGCCATGAAAACGAATCTGAAGAGTTTTAGCCTCTTATCAATTAAAAGAAAATTGCAGAAGAGATTTCAAAAATCATTCAACTATAGCTACATCGAAGAATGCGCAATATATGACACGTAAAATAAAGGAAAACCAACTTTTCTACTCTCTGTATCTACAGTAGAAGAAATTATTCACTCTTTACACAATTTTACATAGAATGATGTATTGAAAATATGAAACAGTTATATTGAAGCTACTACTACCACAGCAACATTCAAAAAGCCTTAAATAATACAATGGTGTTATTTTAGCAGCATTTGTATGCATTTCTTATCTTAAAAAATTATATTCTACCAGCCAAAATTTTTGCCTACAAGAGTAGCAAATAGTAAGAATCTATCACAAAATGTAGAGTAACACTTCGAATTCTTGAACTAAGAAAACGCATTTTAGAAAGTGCCTAGTACGGTATTTGCTATGATTTTTGAAAGCAAAAACTTATTAAACTACCTGCTCGGGTAAATTCCCGCTACAACTCATGATATCTTCTCGCGAAGAACTCTCGTCCAAATATTCTATATTTGATGAACCGTTTGAAAAAACAATATAGTCGTGTACTCGATTGGTCAATGGACGAGTAGCAGCAGGTAACCATGAAAGGTTTCTCCAAATGAGACGAATTCTATCCATCAAACTAAAAACCATATCAAATAGTTGATCCAAAAACCATGTGTTGATATCTATTAGGTGGCTAAATCGCCCCAGTGTATCTGCTGTGCGGCCAACCCAACTATTTTCTAATGCGTAATCTGATAAAAAGTGTAATGAAATAAATACAGGCAGAACAAAACTTTCTTCCATTTCTGCGAAACGTGCTGTAAAAAAGAATGAGGGCACAGGATGGTCTCTAAAGACATACATTAAGAATATTCGGTTGCTATGAATTGGAAGAACTCACCTTCAAAAGCAGCACGAGTATAGAATTTAATGCTCAAACTATTTACAGAAAAAGCGTTTTTAAAATCGAGATTTTTAAAGGAAATTGAAATCAACGAATACATACTTGGATTGACAGGACCATAGCCGTATCGCGTTGAGCCGTAGCTTCCTAGGCTAAATATATAATAGTCAAACATAAATCACTTACAAGAAACCTTTAGTATTTTATTAAATGAAGTTCCAATAAAGGTTGCAAGAAAACAGCCAGTATAGCATATTTTAGGCATACTTTTGACTAGCATTACGTAACAATTAACCACCTTTTGCATTAGATCCCCATCAAGATCTAATATCAATCAGCTAGAAAAATATCTTTTAAAGGAAACAAAAATATTTACACTAGCTCTCTAAATAAAAAAACTTGTTTCATGCTGATTGAAATCTGCCTAATTACCAATGGATACAATATATTTATTAACTCTGTATGCTCTTTGCTCCGAAAAACACTTTCTTATATCATAATTTCCTGTCATTATACTGAATTTTTTCTACGGTCGCTATCTGTTGCCATTCGTCCAAAAAACTTTATTTAACATAAAGGCATAATCTAACAAAATTTCAATATACTATTTAAAATTTGCTAAATATTTGTGCTGCTGCGCGAGACCAACCGAGAAAAGTTTAAAGGAGGATACGTGTAGTCGTAATTAAAAGAAGAATCAAATTGCTGATAGGATGCAGCGTTGGGATATCTTCTATTTTCACAACGATTGGAATATTCCATAGCAGGCCACACATGAGAAATATTCGCAAAGGGAAGGCCAAATGAAGGTGTGCTGCATACCTCATCTTGTTTACGTAAATCAATTGAAGCTTCTGTAGTTGCAGTGTTTCCATGGAGGCCTTGGGCAACTAACAATTCATTTTGTGTCGTAAGAAAGTCTGAACAGAAAATGCATTCAACTATAAACCAGACAGCCAGAAGGAAACTAAAATTCGCATTTCAATAATGAACAATGGAATAGTCATTTCAATGAGATCCTTCTTTTCAATTTGCTATTCACCGAGCATCATCCCAAAGATACGTATCCAATTAAAGATTCTCATATCGAATTTAGTTACAAAGTTCTTAAATAAAATCAAGCGCACATCAACAAAAAACCAAATATTTCTTAAAAATGATAGAATAACAAAAAAGAATGATTGCTTTGCCATTTTAAAAACAAATTGATTGCGTAATGGGGTAACTACCATGCACCGATAAAGAAAGAAATAAATCAAAGTATTTTTCCCCTTTCCCCTAAACTTAGCAGATCTTCCTTTTAAAGTGCAATACCCCCCCATTTCACAATTGAAAGGGCAGATACGGATTGAAATGCCATAGAAACGGGTACGAAATTGACTCACTTGTCATAACGTGTTGTGAATTTAAAGTGTTTGCAGAAGCCTGAGCAGACAACCGCTTCTGCCATGGCTTTACTGGAGCTACCATTCAGGGAGAATAAAATCTGAGAAATGACAAAAAATCAAAACAATACTGCATAGCTACAATGAAAGTCCATACCAGATAATCTGGTGAATTGCATGCACATAAATGTTTCAATTCATTCTAGAAACAATCATGAAAGCAAATAGAAGCTTCACTCTATTTCATACATAAAGCTATTGGGACCAAATCACAGCTGGATAATTCTAGTTTGCGAAATTCCTCCAAAGACGGTAAACAAACTTCAAACGTCAGCTAGCTGACTCTCAAAATAAGGATATTTCCGTGCAGTGAAAAGTGGTAGTGGAGATAAATTGTCAAAAGCTTCTATAATAGTATTTCGACACAATCTTAAACTTTTTTTTTGTGGAAGCCATGTTGCTGACTTCGAGGATTAGTTACTCCAGTGTACGCAAAAGTGATGTTCACATGTAGAACTCGGAAGGGAAATTTTTTTCCAGTTCCAACAAGTGAAGAAGTTTCGTATATATTTTATGAAAATTCGTACAGAAAATACTACAGACGTCGTAGGTACAAGAACGCCTTCCTATTCTCCATACCTACCTTTCCACAGGCAACAACTTCTATCGAAACTAACTAAAACTTAAAATTCCACTGGTTAATTAATTAATAAAGGGACGGTGGTTAGTGCCCTCAAATAAATGAAAGTTGCTTTCTACCATAAGCGCCCTTTTATCTGCATAAACTAAGTGCGTTTCTTATCAGGAAAGCTACAAACGGTACATTATGTATGTAACCTTAGCTATGTATGAGTCATGTGAAATTGAGAAACCAGCGTATCTGGCCATTACTGTACAAAAAAATCGTGCAGATGTACTTTGAGTCTTTAGCAGCTTCCTCAAAACACTCTGTCTCAGCAAAGATTCAAAAGAATTTCTTTCAAAAAAACTGTCATGTTGCACTACTTCGCTTCAATAAATACACGAGGAGCAAGGTACAATCGGCTGGTTGCTTTAAAAAGCATTTTGCAAAAAATCGAATTGATTACCACTAGAAGTTTGGTTTTCCTTATGAAGGATGCTATATGAAAGTAGCAGGACTTTTGGTTAACCACAGCAATATTTTACTCTGGAAACCCGGAGGCTTTGCAGGTAGGTAGACTAGATTCTGAAACGCCGACGCAAGCTAGTGAGGCTATTCTTATACTGTCACATCTGAGCCGCTCATCCGGCAAGCTTTCACACCCTTTCTCAGCAAACCCACTGCAGCGAAGTGGGAAATGATTGAAAGATTGATGACGATGAAAGTGGGAAAACTAACATTTTATTATTTTACTTTTAAAGTTTGCGTAAGAATACAAGCAGACATTACTCACACAATGATATTTCATTAATTCGATTTTATTTGGACTGAAATGTAGTTTTACCGCAACTATTTTTAACAAATGGAATAAGTTTTAATCAATGTGTGTTATTGCAACTGTCCTGGAACTGGCACGCGCTGCCAACTCATGTAAAATGTCAGCATACGCTAGCGACATGAAAAAATGATTACAATCAATGATTTCTAGCCCCCCCCCCTCTTACCCAATTGATTAACTTATCTCTTTTTCGATTACCTGGACCTGTGGTGGTAAAAAAAACACCATTTACAAGGAATCTGATATTTTTATACCATTCAACGCCACGACGGGGACAGCTGTAAGTATCCTGTTAAAATTTGAATGCTAGAGCAAACTGGGTTATGAAAAATTTCTCAACTAATAAATATAATTGAATAGTTCTGTGCACTTCCTTGTAGATTCCAGAACAATGTAGCCTTAATTGCAGTAACTCCAACAGAAAAGGAAATTGTTGCACTTAGGTGCATGCTATGTTATTCTAATTTGACAAGTATTAACTTGTTGACTGTATTTACATTTGGTTGGTGACTAACTATCAAAGACAATGAATGGGGGAATAATTAACACTTACTTGTCATCTTATTTGATTCGATAATGCTAAGCGGCTGTGGTTAAATAATTTCTCCATCTCATCTTTAAAGCATAATTTTTAACGAACAAGTCAATTAGAAAATAAATTGCATTTCATACGCTTCTCGTGTATTCGGATATTTACTCGCCGTCCCACGAATAAACTGCGTAATTGTTCTTGAAGGAACTAATCTTTTTTTTCATACTAACCGAAGCGTTTTCCAAAGTAACATGAAGTCAACCAGCAAACACATCAAAGTTTTCTCATACGTACTATCTATATTATTTTGTCTACTAGAAAAATGTCAGAATGCGAGTTCTACTTTAAAATACACGACTCAGCTCTGCATAAAACTTGTGTGAAAACACATTACAACGTTCCTCGTCCCTTTCAATATTTACGCACGTTGAACAAATTAAAGCAAGAAGCTCCATGCCTATATTAATAGTACTGGAAATTTTAACCAATGGTTAGTGGTGCAGCTAATCTGTTTCCGTCATTCGGTGTCCATGCAAATATATCATTTGATAATTTAATCATTGACACTACTTAGTGTGCCTAGCTTTTGAGGAAAGTAGCAAATTTTTTCTAGCCTAATTTTATAAATGCTGAAATTATTTTCTACTTCCAAGGTACGGCATTTTACGTATTGGTTGTCGATAAATTAAATTTCTTAATTTTTGAGTCAATGATACGTCACGTTGCTTATCAAATAATTTGCATCATAATTTTGACTCAACACACAGATATTACATAGCATTTACTGCAAGTCATTAGCATTTATAAAGTGTCATTCTTTTACGTAACAATGCAAAAATATGTAATCTTGAGTTCATGGCTGTGCTTGGTTAAACTGAATTTGAATAACAATGGAATCAGATTGAGCAAGATGAAAACTTTCAATTTTATTCTATGGGGAGTATATTGAAAATACTGAGAGGAATCATTCAAAGTAATAAGTTATATACGCATGTAAAACGCTTCTTCTTTTACGTCTTTGTTAAAAATAGTTTTTTGTAACGTTTTTGTTTTTAAAATGAGTGATAAGTAATAAATTAACTACACTAATTTTATAGATTACTCATTATGTTTGTCAAACAGTAGGTTTCGATATTATTTAAGCTTTTTTGAACTTTCTAGAGGCCATTTTTAGAGAGGTAGAAAAATTATTGTAACACCACTTTAATTCCAACATCATATGAGCAAAAGTATTGGTTGAGCATAGCAATTCATTGAATTTCATAAAAAACCCCTGTTTGCCATTTTCCAAGTCATATCGACTAAAGGCATCAAAAATTTATGTCAAAGACCTGCATCAGTGCTACCTTTTTACAAGCATTTCCGAAATGGAATTCCTAGAGGAATACCTGCCGAATCCTTTGCGCTTAGGAAAATACTTTGAATGTCAGCGATATGTTTCAATAACGGCAACTGGTTAACAGAGTAAGATAAAACATGTGGTGCATTATTTCTTAATACAATTAAAAACTAATTAATTTAATACATGTGCTTCCTAATTGTTCTGATATTGAAGTTAGCTATCCATATCGTACTGCAATCACAGTTTTATCAGTTTGATAATTAGGAGATGCTGGGTGCTTTGTTTCCATCTCTTTTTGCCCATTTTCATTTAACGATGTGTCGTTAAATGCCTCAATTTCATTCCCAAATAAAACTATGACGCTAAAGCAGTATTAGAGCGGAAATGAAGTCCTTAATAATAAAGCTATTTCGATGGGCAGCTTCACCTAAGCTGATAGTAACAGCACGCAGCCAATATTTTAATCATCAAGATGAATATTAGCCGCATATATTTTAGCCGGTTAATTGAAATACACTAGTTTTCTTTACTGCACAACTGTTTTATGCAATACGTTAATAGAGTCTAGACAAAATAAACAAATATGCAATTTAGCAACATATAAATGTAAAAGAGTCAAAGTTTGCAATGTATGTTGAAAGTTAATTACTGTTTAAGGGTAATTAGAAAAGGAGGAAAACAAATTGAACTCAGTCTATAGTACATCGTGGCATTTCAACAGGAAAAATTGTTTATACCCAAAACTTTGTTGGCATTTTTAAATGCAGCAAAATAAAATTGAAATAAAGATAAAAAATTATTTCCCCATAGACATAAAATTACTTAAAAATGATATTCTTGAAAATTCCTAAATACGTTAGCATCATAATTTTTTGGGGTTGAAATGATGGTTTTGCTGTATGCAAGTTCTTTCTCCTTTATAGTATTGATAAGTTGGTGTCTGAAATAATTCATTTCTGACACAAACTTTAGTTCTGCTTACTACTTAAAGTCTATAGGCCGATTCATATCATGGAAAAGATAAAAAATTTTTAGTTTTGCTGAAACATTTTTTTAGTAAAACAACCTCTGGAAAAAATTTAATTTATAAGCTAGCTTCTTACTTCAATTTAAAAAAGGGAGCAAATTTAGATTTTTAAAAACAGCGAGGAATTGCATGGAGAATAAGCTATATCTTACATTCTTTCCGCTATACAACAATGAATTGTCAAAAACGTTAATATTTCGCGCATTTGTATACAATTTTCTAATTTTAACCTTTATTTTTGCCGTAGAATATAGCACTGTACACAAGTGCAATCGAAACAAAAGAAATCTATTGAAGCTGACTTGTTCCTTCTGTGCTGCTTTCCATACATATATGATAAATTTTTTAACTGTTATAAAATCGCCCAAATTTGCGGAATGGCTTTTCTCGTTATGAAAAATACGTAATAACGGGTGCTCATACGAGTCAACGTGCGACAGATCGGAAAAAACAACTAAAAGAATACTCCGTACTTTTAATTATATGTCAATTGGATTAAACTCTCAAGTTCAAAACAATACCGCCAGAGCAATATGCTAGATCAAAATAAGCAGCCTTACAACAAACGCCTTTTACATAGTGTTCAAGAAATTTCTTGTTAGTGAATATTTTAATTAAACTACGTTTTTCGCAACAATGCTTTAAATTTCTTCATTGCATTAGATAGAAAAGAAGAAACGACAGAAAGAAAAAAGAAGAATAAACAACGCTTACCTTGTTTTACAACTTTTCTTTTCTTTGTAACTAGTCATTGTCCAAACGTTTCCTCAGACACATCGTAGTAGTCTAAGCAAGCGTTAATTAATATGGGGAAAGTATGAAGCAATTTTGAATAATGAGAATGCTTACGCCTAACTCGATTCTTCATTTCTCGCTTCTCTTTTCGTGATAGCTTGTCACCTCGTATCCTAAAACCTCGTGTTATTCTATTCCTACAGGTATTAAAAATAGAAATTATCAAAAACTTTAGCTGGCTACGGCAAGATTACCCCCTACTTGTAACTGCACCATTGCATTTAAATTTAAACAAAAATGGCGGATTGGTTCATGTTTCTGCAGATAGGCAAACTCGATTCGAGCTTACTTTGTATACATGTTGCTATGAACGAATCCTACGAGACGCATAACAATCCAAACAAGTGATACTTTTGCCTAGTAGCCTTTTCAGAACATACCTGCATCAGATATTTGTGACGTAGAACTTCTGTAAGAAGTGAATGGCTTTGGTGGTGATATAGATCTCAACTTGTCAAGCATCCTATTCTTCCAGAAAATTCGCATTGCCGTTTGTAATGACAAGGTACAACCAAGAAGGAACAGCAATAAAAACATATACAATTGGCTGCTATACAATGTTTTCATACGTACGAAGCAAACTGGACGTAACTGCTTTGCCATAACGATCTAAATTTCTAAGCTGAGCGAAGTACGCCTATGCCTACCTCAAACCAAGTGGAAAGGTAGCGATAAAAGTAGATGTATATACACCACATAAATAATGACATGAAGCACAGCATGAGCCTTTTCTTCACTTCTTATTATTACAAAACAGCATTTTGCAAAAACCCTGTAACGTGTCTGCTACAAATATAAATGATAGTGTTTATTAAAGGTTCAATCATTTTTTCACGGTAGGACGTTTTATACGAAGATTTTCGAAAATCAAGGGAAAATGGAAAGGTGAAAAATCTCTTGAAAGTGCAACGACCTTAAAGAATTTGAGAGATGGTAACAAAGAGCCTTTTCATCCCTGGCTGACTAAAATGATTACTTTCCAAATTTATACGACAATACTTTAGAGCATAGCCAATGTTCTTAGTCAGTAAAAAGGAATTAAATTTATGTTTTTTAATCTAACAAAATCATTTTCATCTAGACATTGCGAAGAAGATTTTCCAATGGATAGTAAAAGGATACTCATCAAAAAATTCATTTAAAATTGAAAATATGATAAGTAAAAGAATTCTAAGTCCTAAATAGGAGATGATTTTACATTTGATAAAGAATAAAATACGCAATTTTCGATGAACGTATCGCAACCAAAAAAATCCCTCTAGCGCATAAATTGCCCCTAGTAGATATTTCTGATCGTTGGCAATAGTGATTCTGGGGGGAGGTGGGAAATAATGACAATTTAATGCTTCTTCTCTTCGTAGTGAGGAAGGATTCCAGCTGATCCATCCTAAAAATTAAGAAAATGAGTATAAAAAACAAAGAAAAGCAAATATTTTGGCAAAGTAATCAATAGCAAGCAAAGCTTATGAATAAATGAGTAAACTCGACTTACTACTTTAACAGCCATAGTCTTGCATACTTCTTTCGCAAACACAGAAAACTTCTCAGCTGGAAGTGTAATATGAACAAACTTATATCACTTCAGTGATAAATATCAAGACAAACAAAAAGCTTTAGCACTCATACTAAAAATTCTTCAATACTATTGAAACAAATACCTTCATAACAAGCGGTATACCAGACTTCAATTCGAAGAAATCCATTTTTCACAACATTAAGTTTGTCAACCTGAAAAATTCAAACATGGAAATAATTTTCAACAAAGCATTGTAGTTTCAAAAAGTAAATTTCAGTAATTCAATTAAACTAATACGAAATACTCCGTATTTCTAACCATGCGGACACCAGTGATTAAATCCCCATGCTCCATGGTATCTCCGATAAGAGCCAAAACTAAATTATTCCAATACTCATCTATCTGGCCCTTCCCAATCATATGAGCTAAAAACTTAAACTCCAGATGCCCACCACACTTGTTCGCAGGATCTTCCCACATTGGGCTAACTCCATCCCTGTTCAAAACATTCTACGAAATAACTGAATTAGAAACGTCAAACGAGCAAGTAATTCAAACTGTAAACTAATAATTTTTCTTCACTAATTTAACTAGTGTAGAAAGATAAAAGTGACACTGTCCAAGTAACACTGCATTTCTACTTGAATATCATTAGTCCATCGACTTCCTGCTGCATTCCATTTTTATCTTTACGAATCATCCTATTAATGAAATCGAGAAAAAGCAGTTAAGTGAAACAATGTAAAAATAAAATGCATTCAAGTCATAAAGGTAAAAATCAATACCGTTTTTGCATAAGTAAAGCACTTGGTTGAGGAAGCTGATGCCAAATTTCCCAAAATTCCTGAGTTGGTTAAGACAAGTTGAAAATGCTATTATATTGTTAAATACCTACTAGTGTTTAACCGTGGAAACAATGCTACAACGCATTCTAAAATAGATTAACAAAATGCCTGCTATTACCTGAACAGTACTAAAAGTAGCCAACTCCTTAGTGTTGTTACTATAATGTTTTGCGGCACCACGCTTTAATCCCAATTCGACCTGTTCCCATAACTTCCAAGTGTAGCGAAGCGGCAGCGGCTTGCTTATATCAAATTTTTCTTCCTATAGAAATAAATTCAAAAGTTTTACTGTAACATGTTTCAAGGATTAGATATACCTATCAAAAAATTTTGTTTTCAAAGAAACTTTTCTATATATCGGGTTGAAATTGAGGGGAATCTTTGCATGTAACCGGCAATTTCGCTGGCGATAGAAACATTACATATATAGCTCACCTGGGGAGGGAGAAGATCTTCCAGGTTTACCTTCTCAGGATTATTGGAATTGAAAGATAAAAAGCGCGTCGAAGCCATCTGAATAAATTGAAGAAAAAAGCAGCGAATGCGTTAGTTACTTACTCAACATAATTATCACTAGAGAACGAGCTAGCTGCAACTCCAAGCTCGCTGCAAGACAACGAGCTCGGAGGAGGAAAAGAAGAATATTTTTACAAAAGAATATAACATAAGATGTCTGCACGCGACAAATAAACAGTGTAACAGACTGGAAAAAATATGATTGCTCTCAAGTACAATGAGAAAAACTTTCATAGACCAGGCGGTTTCACGTTAAACCGAGTTCACTGAGAGGTCGAAATGCGGGAGCCAATGCTATATACTCTGCAAAAGTTGCAAAAAGGGAAAAAAGAAAAGTTTATCCGCAAAACCTGTATATCTGACATTACTTAATACTTGTTATTTGATACTCAGACGGCTGGTATGGCTTTGCTGTAGAGCTTACAGAGGTGTAGTGCAATAAGGTCGGTTAAAAATCTTTCCATTCCTCCTGCAACGCCCCCACCTTATAGGAAAAACAGCCGAAATCGCGACATGCAAAAGAATAGACAGCAAGGTTTCTAGCATTGAAATTGTATCTATACTTTTTCCCCTTGTTTGCAAACTACCCCGTTGTCTCCCCATTTTGCTAGAAAACTGCTTTTGCTTATCTCCTCTTGTTAAAAGCATTGAACTATCGTTGATATGATACAATTTTAAGAACGATTTTAACATTTTTTCAATAAGTAGGTATCGCACCTTTTTTCTAAGTCATTTCCAACAAGTCAAAATTTCT
Source organism: Cardiosporidium cionae (assembly GCA_015476325.1). Taxonomy (NCBI): domain Eukaryota; phylum Apicomplexa; class Aconoidasida; order Nephromycida; genus Cardiosporidium; species Cardiosporidium cionae. The sequence goes on along the minus strand of JADAQX010000222.1, from coordinate 43,335 downwards.
TACTTTGGATTACATAATAATGAAATTTCTTCTGGTTCCTAACTTTCGGCTTTGTCATTTACTCAAAAGTAAGTGGCATAGTTGCCCTGCTTTTTAGGAAAAAGAGTTAGTTTTGGCGTAAACAAATTCTAAATATAAGTTGCCCTTCACCCTTCAAGATAAAAGAACTCTAGAATAGCGCAGCTTCCAAAAATCAGAAATGACTTCAGTGTTATTTTTCATTTCAATCATTTGACTGAAAGCGAATGCAATCCTAATTAGTTTTATAATTCACAATAACTGCAAAGCACAAGTTCCTAGTTGATGAGTCCATTCAAATGATGACAAAAGCATCTTCCGCTTAAGATGAAAATGTGTATGCGATGATTCTTTCCTACATTGCGACTGTAAGTGGTAGTATAAATGCAGTAAAGTGAGTGTATAACTCGTAGCAAGGTAGCAACTGCCTATAGAAAAACGGCAGTACAGCATTAATTGCTTAAGTGCTAATGAATTGAATATCCAACAAATGAACTAGAGATTGTAAAGGGATTGACAACTTGCCCTTGAAAGTTAGCGTAAAAATCGAACTTAAGCAGCGTTACCTGTTATGCCCGCAAGTTAATACGGATGCAGAAATCCTATTGCTGAAAGCAAACTTTAAACTAGTAACCCCAAGTTAAGAAATTTTAAAAGAAAAGTACAGCTTTAATTAGATAAGGTAAATAAAATTCTAAAATTTGTAATGAGTCCCACCAACGCACCTTACTCGTGAAAACCCATCGCAAATCACTAAACACAAGAAAACAAAAAATTTCACACGACAAAATCGAAAATAGAATGCTTGTGTTTAAATATCCTATAAGAAAAGCAAAAAATTAAACGTAGAAATTCTCAAGTCGAAATAGCAACAATCATAATGAGAATGATCATAGAGGATAGAAAAATTGTGTATCTTCATAATCGTCCGTTGTTGTTAAGTTCTGTTGGCATTTGCTGTCCGTGATTGTTATGACAATCATTGCTTTCCCCTGTACGCCGTTTGTGTCTAAAATTGTTCGGGCTCATCATTACTGAAAGTTTGTTTGGAATTAATTTGACTGAAACCATGTCTTCATTTATTGCAGAAAATTTAACGTATGAAGAAAACGAAATAAGCTGAGTAGAACCAATATTGAAAAGATACGGGGAATTTCTAAGGCCTTGGATTTATCGAAATGCAGTGTACAATCATTTTTTGAAGGAGACAAAAGCTTACGTAATATCGTTAAAATAAGTTGTTATTAAAGATATTTTAATTTCGCGTTCTCTCGGCATCATTCTACACTTAACAGGATTCGGCATAATAACGATTGAAACGGATCACTTTCACAGCAGCAAGAATGTTTGTACAAATTCAATTCCCTCTCCAACAAATGCATGCTTCCCCGTAGGTAACAAGACAAACAGAAAGACTTGCAAATACTAAAGTAAGCTTGTTATGCCTTGTTGAAAGTAGTATAATTTTTTATGAGATAGTGCGTGATCAAGTAGATTGTCGGGCCACTGTGTCTCGACTTAGGAAGCCTGCGTAAACTTAATGAAAAATTGCTTAGAATAAATTAAAGCCTTTACAGTAGACTTCTACTATAAAAAAAAGCAGCTAGACAGTTACTGTACTACACAGTGGTAGGACTTCTTGAAAAAATTACTTCTATTTATATTGCTTGGGTCATTATGCAATGTCTTGAGTGATCTCTTTGAAAAAGAGATACCGGTTTGTTTTAAAGTTAAAATGGCGTCAAATATACCTGCTTTCACTTAGTCAATAGTTAAGCACATTGTCGTAAAACATTTTACACTATCTTACAACATTCTATTGTCATATGCGCTTTTATGCAAAGTACTTATTGATGGGCTGGCATTAGAATGTTCCTGCCCTTCTCCATAAACATGTTGGTGTAATGAAAATCATGCATCATCTCTTAAAAATTTCTTTTCAAGTAAAGCTATTCATCGCTTCAGAAGGGGAATTTGTTTGCAATTAGAAATCTTTGGAGACGAAACAGAAATGAATCATGATTCTGATACTGAAGTATTATTGTCCATTGAAACTACTACATTCACTGAAGATTCCGGAGAGTGATAGACATGAACATTTCAAGCAATGCGCTAATAATAACATAGACATGTGACAAAATTTCATTCATCTACATAAAACAATTGAGCAAAAATCTCGCAATTGTATAGTTATATTTGAAATATAGAGTCAGAAATATTTTGATGTCTGTGTCTAGCCGTAAAAATAGCAAATACTTATATAATGAGCTAGATTTAAAGACAATATACGTGAAATGTAGGGATGAATAATCATTATTAGCATGTCCAAATTTGCAAAATAAGTATGAATATGCTATCTACTACTTTGAATCTCTACAATTTTTTTTCCCGTAATAGTAGAAATTTGTAGTGAAATAGCCAAATAGAAGTAGTATGGGATCTATCGTAAACTCAATGTTATAAGTTAGGAGTAAATCTCTGGAATCAACTAATATACAAGCAGCAAATACTATTTTGACAAGCTACGTCGGAGGTCAACACAAAATATACAGTTATTCAAATTCAGTTTAGCCAAGCACAGCCATTCAGAACTCAATGATACGCCCAGACAATTTAGGAACAAACTACAAATCGGGGAAAGCATTAAGGCGAGCAAGCGCAAGTTAAGATTGTAACAACGATAAAGAATGATGAACGTGGATGGAAGTTAACATGGATGCAAGAAGAAGATATATGAGACGTTTTACTTTTATATATTTTTAGATACTTTTATGTTTTTTGTTCTTTTTCGGATTAGATTTCTTTAGCTGAATCGTTTACCTTCTACAAAGTTGTTTCTCTTGAATTGTTTCGCTACAATAGTTTTGTTGCAAGTTTTGGTTCTATTAACTTTTCTTAGTTGTTACCTTGCGTAACCTTTTCGTTTCTTCTGTTCATTGAATTGCGGTCGGCTTTCCCGGTAACGAGCGTCGGTGGAGCTCTTACGAACATACAAATTCTTTTCTTTTGATCCTAACGTCTACTTAGATGAATTTTGTCTATAAATTAATATTCTAATTAAGTTTCTAGTTATCATTTGCTTTCGAGCGATACGATCTCTGAAGCCGCCGCGTTAAGTACCGGGTATATCACTCAAGATTGCATACTTTTGCATTGTTACGTAAAAGAATGACACTTTATAACTGTTAATGCCTTGCAGTAAATGCTATGTAGTATCTGTGCGTTGAGTCAAAAGTATGATGCGAATTATTTGATAATAAAAAATCAAAGAAATATTGTTAAATTAGATGTAAAAAACGGCATCTTTTCCTATGAAAAAATAACTACACTTACAAGATAGAACAAACATGAAACAGAAAAGTATGAGAGACTTAACAGCGTGGATATCAGCTTTTTATGTATACATGCTTCTACGATCAATTTAAAGTTAGTTTTTGTAGACTCTACTTCACTCGATTCAAAGTGCTTGTGAGTCTGGTGAAATTTGCTCCTCGAAACATTGCTTTTACACGATTATATTAATTACAAAAATTTATATTCTTATACATAGTTCCCACGCTATTAAAATTTGTTAGACATCAAAAATTTTCAAAAAAAGACGATTTTAAAAAAAAAAAGGCAAAAAATTACTTGAGAAAGACTGATTCAAATAACATTACGTTATTCTACAATCCTTCGTCAATGATTCCTAGTTGTCGGAGATGTGCTTGTTACCGCTCATCCGGCGTTGATTGTAACATGGCAGTTATCACGGCACTAGACATATGTTTTCATTACTGTTAAATTACGTTCCTAGAATCCTATTTGTTAATGAGTAATTACAGCAACTAGTTCCACATTCTTGTGTTTTATTATTCCTTCCCTTTTCCCCTCCTCATTACCCTATTATGAATTCATCGCCACAATGTGAAATGCATATAATATTAAGTTATGGCTACAACGACCTCGCAAAAATATTCATTTATTACGTGCGGTAATAGTAGCATTAACAATAATAATACAAGTTTTTCCCTAACACACCTAAACAAACCACCAGCACAACTCTCCCAGTACTTGTGAGAAGAAAAAAGATATACATAAACTTTTCTAGACAGATTATGTTTTCTTTTAAAAATCCATTTCACAGCGAGTAGGTAGTTGAGAGAGATATTTTAACTTGTTTATCCAATCCTCCTTTTTCCTTTTCCTCCCAAGTTTCGTTTTTTCAATTGTGATAGTCATTTGCAAGTTTTCTTATAGATAAGTTACTACTGAATTAAATGTACACAGAACTCGAATTAATTAATTAGTTCACTTATTCACGAAAAGAGCAAGATATAGTCGGCCGGCATCGTGTTATCGATTGGCAAAAACGTGACGATTAATTACGACACAGATTCACGTTTTACATTGATTGTCTTTGTGTGCACTCAAATTTGTTCTAGTCATGTAAACGTGGGTTTTCGTAGACCACGTTTTGCCAATCGATTTGTGACGACTACGGCTAGTGTGGGGTGAACTTGTGGGGTTGTCCGTTAATAAGATATTGTTCAGGTAATTATGACTGTTTCATGCGATAGTTCTAGAGAATTGTTCATATCTAGATAAATGCTTCTTAACTTAAACATAAATACATGAGCCCCTAATCTTACTGCCTTATAATACATATAAGAAGAAAAAGAATAATAATAATAATCAGTCAACAAAAGGAAGTGGTTGGCCCTCCACCTAACTCTCGTTCCCCTCACCTGCTTGTCACTATGTATTCAGTATTAGTTACGTTAGGCAACGTTTCGTTGCAATGTTATGTCACGAGTGCTAAGGGAAAATATATGGGCTTGCTATCGTGTAACATCTCGTGAAAGAATTAATAGTATGTGAGAAAATGGTAGGAAGGGTAAAAAAAAGGGAATAGGCAAAACTAAATGTAGGGAAAAATAAATAAGCGCTAAGAGGAATGTCGTGCTACGGTAAGATTACCGTACAGAAATAATGCCTTTGTTACAAGTCAGCTTACTCTAACAAAACTATATATTTTTTAAAATTAATTTAAATTAAGTATGCAGTCATTATTTAATTTCTACAATGTACTGCCATTGGCGTAGTATTTTACACGAAAACAAATGCAAATGGTGTGCACTGGTGATTCAAATTCCTGTGAGTTTGCATAGGACGAAGAGTTGCTTTAGAAGCGCAGCAGAAAATTACGCGGTTTGCGTAGCACTCCTTTACGTTGCGATTGAAAAAAATCATCGAAGAAATCGAAGTATATAACGAAGAGAAGGAAACCTTTGCCTTGCAACATAATCATTCTTTCAAAAAAATGTCTAACTACGTCATTCCTAAGTTTTCATGACTGGAACGATTCGTATAACTCGAACTTCGGATTGCCATTTTTCAATTTAGTTCTGCATGATCGTTTTTCAAATTGCAAAAATGTTTGCATTGGTAATTTTGTGTATGTTTTGTTGTCCTTTCAGCCACATGGACACGTTGCTCTTCTGCAGCATTTAGCATTTCCTATTTTGAAGCTTGAGCAAATGGTTTTGCAATATTTTAATAAGGACTGGGCATTCGAACTCTGAGGATACATACGCGGAGCGGTTACATTATTGTTTTCAAAGTTAGCATGTAGCGATTTTGCTTTTAACGTGGCAGAAGCTCTGTGATACAAGCATAAATCTTTATATTACAAATTAGGCTGGTGACCATATTTTTAAATACAGTAGTAGATGAGAGTTGGGCAAGTTAATAGATGAACTACCAGGAATTCTTTTATACCACACCTATCTTCTCTTCTTTCATGGAACACTTGTTGCGATTCAATTTAACCTGCGTGCGTCTCTTTTGGTTAGTTGATGAATACGCGTTGAATCTCGCCATAAGAGAAACTATTACGTCAGCAACTGTGCTCACAGGGGGAGTAATACTGGGGTGTCGTTGAGTTAGCATTTCAAAGGGAACGCCAATCATCCCCGCAACAGACATTTTTTGTGGTTGTATTTATGTTGAAAATGGAGGAAAAAAGTGCTTTTTGTGAAATAGCCAGGACTTTGCTGTGACTCCCAATTTCGCCTCTGTAAATTTCGGGTAATGAGTGTTACTTTGTATTCGCAATCACTATCTTGTAAGAATGCAAAATTCTTTCTAAGATTATGTAGAAATGTTTGCCATTCCATTCAATATGTGGTGATTTAGGGTAATGTTTTCAGCGTGGAGCCAGCAAAAATTAGCGAAACCGTAGCGTTACGATACGGGGAAAGTCAGTTTATAGGAATGAATAATACTTCATGCAAATAGTACCAACAGAAATTTGCGTGGTTCATTTACACTTTAGCATTTTCCCGAGAGAGTTACAACTTTTTCCATATCTCTTTGGACTAGTTCCTTTCGCTCTTTCGAAGTAGATCCCCTTTTTGGTGAAGAGGAGTCATAACCACTGTATCAAACACACCGGACAACCCGAAAATTTTGCTCTCTGCATTGACATCAAGAATCGTTTCATTACTTCTCACAGCGTCTTTTTCACTCATTGTTATGGACACCATTGTTTTCTTTAAATTATACTCTACGCGGAGGTATGGTTTCTGTTTTTGAGACTATGGTAGATCATTGCAGAAAAATCGAGCAAAGAGGACAAAAATTTTGTTCATATTCCGCGCAGAAAACGTTTTGATCAATTTAAGCTGAACCCTTCCATTTTGCTTTGATGTAGGTTGCCTACGCACTAGTGTAAATCGTCGTTACGATGCCTTTCGTCTTCCAACATCCCTCTTGCAAGTCTGTGACATTGCAGTCATTGGCATTGCCGCATCCGCCTGTTTACCCTAGCTATTGCGAGCTCGTATTCTATGCCTGCTTATAGCATCTTCTTTCCTTACTTCTACTTCAACAAGTCGTCTTGGTGCGCTTCTAGTTGTCGGCAGCAAGTTATACTTCTTCATTAGTATGCTGGTTGTATTGTGTTTGCTTGGGAATGTCTGCACACCTTAACCCAGATATTTCTTTAGTACATAGGCCATCGGTTTTACTTGCTGTGCCTATCTATTAAAACTGAACTTATGTGGCGCTTGCTCATTTTCAAGCTCCTTTCCATATACTGCTTTGTTTGTATTCTGTTTGGGACTCAAAAGTGTTTGTGATTTTCGCCTTTCATGTTGAGAAGTATAGCAACGTTTAGAATATATTCTTTTTAGTTTGGACTGATACTTTATAATGGATTTTTGTATACTCAAAAATTCGTATACTTTCAGATCAGATTTGAGTTGCATCTCCTCTATGGATTTTTATTGAAGCATTTTCTTTCTGCTAATGATTATATCTCTATAATACAACATTCTTGTAGTGTTGTTAGAATTTTTATTTTTGATTAAGACTTTTCATGTATATAAATGCGGAGTATGATCTTGAACAAAGCTTTATGCAATTGAAATTTTTGGGAATTTATTCCTCATCGGTTGTCTCTTCAACTATTCTTGCACTTTGAACGAGTTCCAAAATTATTTTTACGCAGATGGCTTTTCTATTTGCATTTTGAGCACTGATGTGGTCATCTTTTTATAGACAAGGGAAATTTTTGCAGTTGTTAATCTGTTACCTAGAGTTATCTAAAACTGGAAAATTTAGTATTTTGGTTTCTTTTCCATAAATGAACGTAATAGCATTTTCTTGCAAACTCTTCTTTGATCGTTGAAGTATGAATAGTTTTGCTTTTCTGTTTATCTTTTCAGAAATTTAAAAGGATATGACATGAAGAAGACGCAAGAATTTACAGACACCCGCATGCAAGAATGTAGTTTAGTGTGGGCTTCTTGATAAAACAAGGAGAGGTTTACAGGTGTGGTTTTTGCTGATTGGTAGAAACATGTGTCTATGTGGTTATAAAGTAATACAGGATACAAGTAGTTGATTGCTTTATGGCTATACTCAAAATCGAATGGACCAAACTTTTGCATCATTAGTTAGATTTTTTAAAGAAATCGAGACCGTGAATATTTTTCTTTACTGTTGCAATAGTAATCATTTAGAATATAACTGATTTGTAACTTTACAGTTCTTGCCATACGATATTTTGCGAAGTTTATTGAATAGCATGCGTGAGTAGTTCATTCTGGGCTTAGGTTCAAACATTTCGAAAAATTAGCTGTCGCAAAACTTACTATTACTAGGATCGCGTTTTCCGGTTGTGGTGTCCGAATTTTTAGTTTTTTTCAAAGCTTTGCTTTAAAAATAATTTTTGCTCATGATGCGTTTCATTTCTGTGCTTAAGGCCTTTTTTGCAAGGCATTGAGATCTGTGTTTGTCACGTGGTAACTAGATTACAGAATGGGTTACATTTGTTTTTGTAGGTTTGCTTTACGTCACACTGGAAAATGTTTTCTTTTATTCTGGTTTACTTTTGAACTTACGCATATTTTAGTAGCTGTGTTAAAATGCTGTAATCGTGTGTGAAATTATTTTTGAACAGTATGTTACAAACAAGTTCATTTTGGAATGCATTGAGCGACGATCAAATGTTTTTTGTCTGATGAAGAAGTAATTTTGTATAAATGACGCCGTATATAAATTATAGTATGCCTTTTACGCAATAATAGTTACACCAATTTATTGTTTTATGTGTATGCTGACTGCAGATTCCTAAAAGTGAAGCGAAGCATTCATATGAATGCGAACTGATGTCAGATTCGAAGCTAGGCGTTTTCTCATTTGCTTGGGCTTGTTAGCAGCGATTTTTTTTTTTATTGGTTGTCTGTTGCACTTGGACCTCATTTTTTAGAGCATTTATTACGGGTAGGCAGTATTTGTCTGAGTTTGCCACTGCAGTCTGCAAGTACATAACGTGGCAGTAGGTTCCGACAAACGTTTATAGAATGCTCGCTTTATTTTCATTTTTTCAGCTTCTATCTTGTCTAGTACCTAAATAATGCCTTTTCCTCTGTATCTTTTTGTGTACTTAATCTTGACTCTTTTTAGATGAACCCAAGTTTGTATTATGTACCATAAGCTTGATATCAGGGTTCCGTTGGAGCCCTCCATTTCTTCAAGGAAGGACACTGTAGGCTTTCAAGATGTGGCAGAGTTGCGCCCCCAAATCTCATCTACATCCTTTTCAAGTTTAGCTTGTAAGGGTGGTTCTCTGGAGCTTCTGAATCAAGGTGGAAAAATTGTGGACACAGTTCGGCTGAAATCTGTTACAATGTTTGGGTATGATGAATCCCTTGATCACATTGACACGTTCAATGAACCTCCAACTGCGGAGGAGTGGCGTTGGAGTGACCAAAGTAATTCTTTAAAAGTGGTAGATAAAAAAAAGAGGAGTAATTACCCAAAAATTACTAAGTCAATGTACAACAGCTCCCTAAGCTCCACCGATGTGGAAACAACTGATACACATTTGAAGATCCTAAGTGCGCCTCCATTTGGGAAATCGAACAAAGTTCTCCCCCGTAGTGATTCAGAAGTAAGAGCAATTGAAAGAGTGACTTCAAACACTTTTATAGAAAAACAGAAGTATTCTTCAGATGGTCCTACAAAACATGGAATACAAGCAGTTTCAAAGGAGGGAAGTACAGCGGTATCTAACCGTATTCATGAACGTAAAACGACGACATCCAAACTTTCACGGAAAGGGAAAGATCTTAGTAAAGAAAGCTTGCTTCCTTTCGCGGCAAACTCTCTCTTGCAATGTCCTATATCTCCGTCAATCTGTGATGATCTTAATGGATCAATATCTTCCACTTTCCAGCATAGAAGAATTGATGAATTTTTGGATGAAAATATTTCCCAGCCATATCCTGAAGTAGGTAGATGCTTGTCAACAGTGTCAGAAATAGCTGAATTGTTTACATCGCTCGACAGTATCAGTTCGACAGGATTGTCACAAAACGAGGTAATACTGTCTGCCGATCCTAACCAAGTGCCAGATATGAATTCCTTTTCTCCTGGTGGCGTAAATGAGAACCTAGACCGTGTGCTATGCTTTCTTCACACCCTCATTACTGGTGATGAATTTCTTGGCACTTTATCTCCCCATGGTAGGATGATAGGCCTTATGTGTTATACATTTTTAACTGGATTAAAGCAACTTCCTCTCAATACTGTTATGCATGATTCTCGTTGTACTACTTGTGGCAGTAGTAAGGATAAACAATCGTTGGGGACCGTACATCTTTCTCCCACCCCTCAAGGTGCCGTATCTGATACAGCTTCACATACTATTCCCAAAATATTTCGTGGTCGTACCAAAAGAGGTCGTCCACCACTATCCTCTTTTTCTTCTTCAAATAAAGCTATCATCGCTGCAACTACTGTGTTACCAGTATCTGCTACAGCACCTCAATGTTCAGACTTTTCGCTGCCTTATGCTTTGAATACTCCTATGTCTGAAATAACTTCTACCACGTCGAGTTTCACTTCCCTAGAGAAATCACGAATACGGGAAAACTTCAATGTATTTTCCAATTCCGCTAATGCGCTTCCTATAGAACTACCAAATTATGGTTATGAGAGTACCTTTCCTCGTTTTGTTTGTGGTATCATTGACAGACGCCTCGCCTTACCAGAGCGATCGGTTTTAACGCTAAGCGACCATGAAAAACGCAGCGTATATTGTTCTGTAGAATATTTTCCAATGGAGTCCTTTTCACACATGCAACTGAGGTCAATGCCTCTACCTCCGGTTCTTGAGAAAGGACTGGTTATACAGGTGTCATGGAAAAAAGGTGGAGTACCACATCGCACTTGGCGTGATGCAGTTGTCATTGGTGTGGGAGAATCTAAGAATTTAGAAGTTTGTGTACACATGGCCGGGCAAGATACCAGGGTATTACTTTTTCATTTTGTAGTTTTGTTTAGTCACATTGCCGTAATTTTATATTCACTCCGCAGTTGTAATTTGCTTTTTTTGTTTTTATATCTACTTTGCAATTATGGTTTCTCTTCTTTGCTTCCTGTCTCTCACGTCCCGTCTGTTGTCTTACAGTGCGTATTATTGAATTTGAACAGTATGCGAGTAGGAATTGTTTGTGATCCTATGTTTTCATTGCTTTTGCTGTTTAAAAATATGTCCTATGAAAGTAGTGGGTGAATAACCACTCATTTTAAGGTATGTATCGTATTATTTTTATCTCAAGGACGTGCCGTTGCTTGGTAACGTATTCTCTTGTATGCAGCGTAACCAAGAGAACTTTATGTCTAGAAGCGATGTTTTACCTATATTTTTTATAGAATGTAAATGTGGCCATTGAAAATTTTCTACCGCCAGGGATTCCCTGTGCGCAACCCGGTAAAGGTCTATGGAGACTGCAGCCCCCTAGATTGCATTGGACACGAGATCTTTATGTTGGATCTTGTCTATGCGTCTCAACAGTGGATGGACCCTCCGACATGAATGACTGTGTGATTCAAAATGTTTTCTTCGACGAAAAACATGTTCCGCGAACGCGCTATCGTGGTGGTGACGCTTCGCAAAATCGCATCCTTCAGCAAAGCAAGAGTCCTATGAATGCGGTTGAATTTAAAGTAGGAGGTAGTACCCAGTCTCCAGATCCATATCCCTATGTCAAAGCTACTTCTTCAGAGTATTCACCTTTATGTCACTCCAAAAATATGTGTACGACTTCTGAAAAAGCACCTGTTTCACCTGTGCAGCAGCCTAAAATGAAGGGCCATTCTTTGCAAGGTTCTACTACATCAGCCCAATGTAACCCCGAAGCTTCTACCACTCCATTCCTCTCCCCTAGAGAGGGTCGCTGTCCTGAGAGAGAAGTTCGTTGGGTGCGTGTTTTCTTTTTTAGTTCTCGAAAAGAAGAATTGATTGCTGTGAGTGATCTTTTGCGATATAAGTTACAATATGATTTACATCCACAAGTTGAGGACATTGATGCAAAGCAACCTACTTTTAAATATGCACAACCCGAAAGTTTTTGGGTACTCCCTCGTTGTATTGATTCAAATTTCACCTCTTTAATGTATGTACGGAGTATAAAGTTTAGAAATGGGCTGCATCAAAATGACACGATTCCTGTGTATGAAGTGACATTGTCAGACGAATGTGAAAACGAAATTGAGAAAGACGAAGAACCTTCTTCGTTTTCACTTGTATATGTCAATTATGAGATGTTCCTGGATATTACGCAGAGTTCCTACTTCAAGCTTATGTCTTACATTCATCCAGAACTGGATGGGAAAGCACTTTCTCGTGGTGAGTGGCATTGCATGCGTGGCAATGACCCTCCCTCGGTAATGAATCCCATTGGTAATCAGTCATCTGATGAATTTCATGACAGTGGGATAAAAACTGATGAATATTTATTGGATTCTAGCGATACTAGGAAAAATGTCATAAAAAATAACTATGGAAGTGGTGTAAGCGAAATCGTAGATAGTGTGCGTGAATTATCTGCTCTTCCGTCAAAACTCGTATGCGCTGAAGAAAGCAATTTCAATAACAGAGAGGAAGCGAGAGAAAGTTCGAAACATGCTTTCGCTTCGGAAGTTGCGATTTCACTTGGAAGAAAAGATGTAAAATTACATGGAAAGATAGAACAAAATTGTGATTCTTACGGCGTAACCAAAGCGAGTTTTCCAGAAAGTGGAGAGAAAGAAGGGATTTTCCCTGAGCATGTTGGATCTCGATGGATTGAAAACGCTGTTTCGAAGTTACCTGAAATACATCCAAATATTAAGGTGGATTCTGTTCTCACGCATAAATTGGAAATAGCTGGATACAACAGTAACCGGGCTTCAGATATTACGCAAAATTTAGCAGTTTCCATCAAGCCTAGTACCTGCATGGATTATGCACTCTCATCCTCTACATCTCTTGCACAAGAAAATACGTCAGTTACAAACGGGTTATGTCTCTATAGACAGGAAAGTGCTTTTTCTCATCATTTTGGTTATTCCTTTGACTCCATTAGCACGCCCGTGCCATTATCTCCCAATTGTCTTTCTAATTCTTTGCAACGAAGCCCGATGGGTACTGCAGTGGATATCCAATTAATAAAAAATGTTGAATCCTCAGAAGTGGAGCATACAAATCTGAAAATTTTGTCTAATCCCATCCAGCACGCGTCGACTTTACGAAGCGATGAAGTGTTTTTGAAGGGTCTGGCTTGTGAGGCCCCATGCTTGGAAGAATTGGTGGGCATTGATCTATGGAATAAGCAGAATACTCCAATTGATTGCAACACTTTAGTGGATGATATTGTTTGTGGTTACAAAGAATCAGAGGATATGATTCGTGATGATATTAGATATTATCTTCCACTTATGGATGATGGAGCTACCTCCATTTTTCCTTGCGAAGGTTTTATTTCTATAGTCGAAAGTGGCCGGAAATATGTTTCATCCCCCCAAATAAAAGGTCCAAGAAAGGTAGAGACATCATTTGGCATTCGAAGGAAGCATCGATTAGCATTGAAGAAATCAACAGGTTTAAACTCTGCATTGAAAAAGCGTCGACCATTTGTATATACACCCGTGGCTTGCCTTGAAAGTGTGAAAACGGGAAAGATTGCCACCTCTCGGGGAGGTAGTGTATGGACCAAACCATTAAGCAGGAAACATCGTACGTATTGCACGACACTTTGTTGAGAGTACTACAATTTTGAGGAAGAATTTAAATTTTTTTATAAAATGCATTTTGTTAGGTTTTTTTAATCGAAAAAGATTTTTACAAAAAAAAAGGATGTAAAAGTGTATTGGTCATCAGAATTAAATTTAAGGTTTAGCAGCTGAGCTTTTGAGGGTTACTCGAGGATGCACACTTAAATGCGAGAGAGTGGGTGATATAAACAACGATGAGAGCAATAAATTTTTATAGAATATGTTCTGATATTTTGTAAACGCAATGAAAATGTGGCTTATGTTCGAGTTGATTCTGTGCACAATTTGTTGCGTCTGTTCTTACTGTACAATATGCATCTGTAATGTTATTACCTCTTCAGATGCGCTTGTACAAAATGGACGTAAGCGCAGAAAGTTATCTTTGTCTACCCGAACGATTGAACGGAGTAAGCAGAATGAAGAAGAAACTTTGTTTAAACATTGCAAACCTATTCATATGGTAAAACCTGTCTCAACGCAAAACTCCGCTCCTACGTTCGCGGAAAATCGTACTCCCTTGATGAAATCTCGTTGGAAAAAAAATGCTAAAGCTCCTAATATTGTTGTCAAGAGCAAGAAAAAAAAAAATTTATGCAGCATTGTGAATTTGGTAAAAGTGCAGAAGATTTCTGATGCCCATAAAACGGCTTCGAATTTGCTACGAAAGTCAGGACTTTCCAATGCAGCAGACGATGCGATTGTAAAATCGCGGATGATTCCTATTGTTGCTGATGCATCAACGTTTCCTATCAATTTCTCACCTTTACATATGTATGCTGATCGTGTTAAAGACTTCCAAGAATCAAGCCAAGAAAGCTTTCCCCGTTGTAATATTAATGTTCAAGATGAAGATGATAGTAGGGGTGCTCCTGAACTACCTCCTGCAATAGATAGTACGATTGCATCATTACATACGCTCGACAAGTGTTCTCTACCAATGTCAACTGCCGCTATGTCGTCTTTGCATTTTCAACCTTCCCATAAAATATTGATGCCAAATAGAGACCGTGGTGATAGCAAAGCAAGTGTACTTGATGCATCTTATTCTACTCCCTTTCCTTTTCAGCATTCATCTTCAATGAATCAGAATTTAGAAATTGATGATTTGTATAAATTTGTAACCTCGCTAAGCCGATCATTGCAAGAAAAAAAAATTTTACCGGAAATCCCATTGGTACAATCTGCGCTTGATGGTGATGCAACACATGTTCAGTTGGGAAGAAATCATTTACCCTACGCTAGCCTTGATAGAAGACAACCCACAGAAAATTTTTATTTAAACGGTGAGACATTAAACGATGTCTGGGAAAAGTACGGTAAAGAATTGAAAAATGTTTCTGAATACTCTAAGCATCGGCAGTTACGCAGCGCTTCTTATTTTGAGCACTCCTCCTCAAATGCTTCTACTAATTCAGAAAGCATAGCTGATGCTTTTCTCAGAAAGCATACCCAAAAATACAATTCCTTTTGTTTGCCATCCTCGTCTATCCATACAATGCGTACGCAACCTTGTAGTTTTAGTGATTTCAAATGGGATGAAGAATTTGAATTTTTTGACAGTAAGAAAGATTGGGACGTAGAAGTGGAACCAGTTCCTTCAACAGCGAGATTTGTTTCTGGTTTGCTCGAGTAGGATTTTGAAATATTAATGTCTGAATGCATTCATAAGTTGTGGTGTAGAATGGAATTCAAGAATATATTTCAGATGAACTTCAAAATTGCTGTGAGTACAATTTTTTGTGTATCTGTGGCAAGCGAAACTTGCAATTGTGAAATACAAACCACTCAAAGTTTAATCGCCTACTATGGATACGTCATTCAAATAACTTATCTTAATTTCGTATTCATAGAGTTATTGTAGTACTATCGATTATTTAGCATAATATCCACAAAACTAGTCGGGTTGACCTTTCCTCATTCAACGTATTTCAGTGTGCCCATTTTTTCTGTACTCCATTTGATTTTACGTGGTTCTTATGATTAAAGCACTCTTTCGCTCTTTCGATACTATTAGGGAGAGTTAGTTGCATCCATCAATTTGCATTATGTGATGTACAATGTTAACTCTGCTACAGCAGATAATTTTTTCTTAGACTTTATATTATTTGCTTAAGCTCTTTGCAGCATCATTCTAAAAAGGATGGCATTTAGTTGTGCCAATTTGAGGATCTTATTTTCTTGACCATGCAACCTATCTGATATGTATGATTTTATGCAA
This sequence comes from Cardiosporidium cionae, assembly GCA_015476325.1. Taxonomy (NCBI): domain Eukaryota; phylum Apicomplexa; class Aconoidasida; order Nephromycida; genus Cardiosporidium; species Cardiosporidium cionae. Next base: position 27,512 of record JADAQX010000222.1, on the reverse strand, counting down.
TGAAAGCATGTGAAACTTAACTCAATATGCTTTTATTAAATTTTAGTGATTTATTCCATCTTGCAAAGATGGATGCATTGCATCTTCATTTGAGCATTAGTTATTTTTGCAGAATGTATCCGACACACTTTGCTAATTTGCTTAAGTGAAAGCTTAGCATCTCATCCAATTGCTTGCTATGCTTTCTCACCTGCTCTCTTGAATGCTAGCAACACGCCGCTATAATTAACTTCGTCGCCCCTCTTCAGCTGTTTGTACTTACTAATTGCTACAGTGCACCGAGGTTACTTGCTAGTAAATTTTTTGCTTGAGGTAAATGTACTACAATATTTTTGGGAATGGCAATTTTCAAACCTATAGTTACAGCTTTGTAGTGTCTGCAGCCACAGAAAAGTGTTTATTTCTCATGGAAGAGCAAAATCATTTTAGAACTAAACGTTTAGAAAGACACACATATACAGAATTAAGATGCTCTAACCTTTTTAAAACTCGAAAATATTTTTGATTAATTTTAAGATTACATGTATTAAATAGACTTTCAATTGTTTTGTTATGTCACGATTCTCCGAATAATTTGTACATTCAGATACGTGATTAAACTCGTCATTTGTTGTTGTTATTTGATGATGAAAGTTTGGTGAAATGCTTGTTTTCTGTAATTGTGAAATTCATTTATGAGATTTAGCATTTTCGATTTACTTTTATGCCTCTACCTCTGTAGTTGTATTTACACTCTCTTGGGGAGTCGATTTCATAATAAATATGTTCTTATCCGGGTACGAAAGCAAATAATTGTCATTTATAATAGAATTTCTGTAACACTCAGCTAACATAAGCATGCTTTCGGTAGTCAAAAAATATCATTGCAAGCAATAGGTACTTGAGTACTAAGCGTTGTACGAAATCGTTGAAAAGGTTGAGTCACGCAACTCCAGTAAAAGCTGATTGAGTTTCAAACATCCTTTGTAGCCTCTTTGATAAATAATTTCTCTGCATATCTGCCTATAATTATTCAATTTGAAATAGAGAACCTGATTAACAATTCTTAATTATGATGAAAAGCAATGCTATTTTTCTACTATTCCTATTTTAAGTATAGTTTAAGGGAATATAGTATCATTCATTCGGAACCAAGAATCTTATCACATGCTTCTATGGGCATGCAGCCTAGCCGGTAAATCAAGTGAACAAATTTTTGAATTGTCACAAAAATATTTAGCTTCCTGTAATTGAGAGGGCAATTTTAAGCATCTCTATACTCTATATCTCGGTAAACTTACCCCCAATTCTTCCTTTGCTCCGGTTGCTATCTCATGGAGACTTTAAAGCTCAACATTTTATCAACTCTGCTCTCCTTTTATTGGCTATGTGCGCTCGCTGGGCTGTTTTGCAGCTCTTTCTCAGAGCGAGTGAGCCAATTGTCATTTCATGGAAAAGCGCTTTTTACTTTGACTTCACAAATCTCTACCACCGACAAAGGAGGAGATGGCTGCTTCGACAGCAAAGATTCCTCCTCAGCTTCCGTTAGCACTTGGGATGCTTTGTCTGTAATGCTAAAAACTTTCCTCAGACGCAAGTATGTGCCCAAACAATGGTTTTTGCACTTTTATTGCGTTGGAATTTGCACCACAACTGCCATTCTCATTTTCATCAAGGTACTCTTTTAGTTCTGGTTTGATTTGTTTTCCATATGCTTTTTATTACCACGTTATGATAATATCATTTTGCTGCAGATCAATCTTATGGAAGACTACTCTACGATTCCTGGTTAGTTACATCGCTTATGCTTTTTACTTTAATGCCCGTAATCTTGCGAAATTCTATTAGTTGCACTGATTGCAGTATATGCGAAAGAGTGATATTTCCGGTTTCATTGTGTCATTTTCAATGGAACAGGTCTTGCAGGCAAGCCGTGGTATGATGAAAAGGATATTTTTATATACGAGACTCATTTACTTCGCCGACTACTTGAGCAAGTGTTTATAATTCATTCAACTTCGTCATCTCGCATGCACTGGCTTGCATATCTTCTTGGTATCAGGTACGTATGCCTAAAGTTGCTCTTTGTGTTTATTTGAGCAACTTAACTAACTATGTTCTTTGTACAGCTTTTATATCGTTGCTCCGGTCAGCCTATTATACAATTCAAATTGCGCAAAAAAACCTAATGTTGGCATTTGTATTATCCAATTGTCTTTATTTGTTTTAGCTTCTTATGTACAGGTTTGTCTTTTGCCTATGTTAGCTGCGCTTATTCTTACAATAATTTAGGGCTTTTCTTTTTCTAGTATAGTTGTGCCCAATTGCAAAAATTTATTGTGTTCAGTTGGACTCCCATATTCGTTTGGCTCGATTGAGGACAGGTAATATACAAAGTGTAAATTAATCTCTATCTTTAATGGAATGATATATCATTTTTCATTATCGGTTTTTTTAATTTACCAGAGAATAAAAACAGCACACTTAGTGTGGGACCTTATCGAATACCGTACGGTGGCTGTTTCAACACAATTAGTTGCCCTCACTATTTTGCGGAAATTGTGATTTATTTTTCTTTTTGCATTGCAAGACCATGTTACCCAATGTAGGTGATTTTCGAATTAAATGCGAATGGCAATGAAAACAAATGTTTAAACAGAACAATCCATACCATACATTGCATTCAGGGTTCTTTGCTTCTTGTTTGTTTTATTTGGGATGCTTATAAACGGTGAGTTGTTTATCGATAATTAGTAATTGTTCTAATAGCTACATGAAAAATAGCTGATTATTTTTTTATAAAGGCTACCGCGCTCATCATTGGTATTTCACGGCGTTTCCTACTGAATACCCACGGTACTGGAGTTTCATACGGCTTCGACAATAATAATCATTACTGATACACTAGTAATTTGTCACTCATGTCTTTTAATCATTTTTTCCTGCTATATAATTGTTTTTGTAGGAATCGCAAAGCAATTATCCCATTTTTTTTTTAAGTGCTAAGTCAATACGAAAGTAAGTTGATTGAGAAACAAGTTTATTTGTCATTTGCAATTATTTAATTGAAGTTCATATCCTGGTAAGACGTTATCACATACTTGTTAAAGTAACTTCCAAATTTATTTTATGAATTTCGTTGAGTTATCTAGGCATACTGTATTATAGCAATAATCAACGTATTTTTGGAATTGGAATTGTCCATGCCTGCTTCATTTTATAATGCTTTTAATTATTTTAATTACCAAAATATATTTTAACCTCAAGATATTCTGTGCTGTTTTGCAGCACATATTGCACACTTTTCCTTTGCAATCAGCGTTTGGATATAATGTCTTTCAATTTTGGGTGCATTGGTGGGTTCTTACTTTGGCATTTTCCATCTTTCATTGTGCTACAACGTCGATAAATTTTTTTGTCACTGTGATATTCGCAGCTTTTCCTCAAAGTTTCCAATGCATGCAAGCTCATATCACTCTCATAATCAAATTCCTGGCAACTAAAGAGGCATGTGTTTCGGGCCTGATTAAGCCAGATGTATCAATCTGAGAGAATGCAAGTGTATACGAATAGATACTTTATCTGAATAGGGAAATTCTTGTGTGCAACATGATGCACAGAATTTGGTTTCACAAGCTCCTTTTTTGTTGAAAGACTTTGAGGAACAATAGCGCCGTCTATGCAGTATCATGAAACAAATATAATTCCGCAAGTTTCTTTCCGCAGTATTGTTACCGTTCGAGAATGTCTTGTTGAAGGCATCCTTCATTTTCACTATTCCCAGATTCTAGAAATACTTCATTTAATGAAATGGGAAAGGTAGCGTCGTTAGATTGTGTCTTCATTGGTTTCAGTGTTATGTTTGTAAATGCCACCCCGGCACATTCGGACGCGGTTAATCCAACAGTTCCCTCTTTCATTGCTGTATTGACAAATTAAAACTGAAGCAATTTTTGTTGTTTCGTAAAAAGAATCGTATTAACCTTGTATTCCCAGCAGGCTGAACAAAGGCAAGAAAGTGGTTCCATTTCCAGCGGTTACGCTAATTGAATGAGTGTCAAAATTAATATTAACTTTATTCCAGCTATTCAGACGATAGCCTGCCAAGAATGACTTAGCAATTGTTGTCAATACTCCATTTGTGCTTTTGCGGATGCGGGCAGTTGAAATCCCAATTTCAAATATGATATAATTGTCGGGATTTTCGAAATGCACTACAGCTCCAATCATGCCCCCTTTAAGCAAAAACGATATTTAGTTGGATTTTTTTCCCCAGTTTTTTTGTTGTTGTCCATACCTTCACATTGCGGAAAAAAAGAAAATGAGAATAATCCATTATCACAGGAACGGCCTTTCCCAACAGTTACGATATTTGGTGTCTAAGAAAGAGCGTTATTTTAAGCTTGCATAATGTGAGCTTATTAGTTCTGTACATTTTTGTTTCCGTAAACTGTATTATAGCCTAGTTGTACCAAGACACTTTTTTGTCCACCAATATTTTTCATTATTTTCCAAGTCTTTGAATTAGTACAAAACGAAATATGATTTTTTTTACTTAGTAAAGTCCGAAAGCTTACTCCTTCATTTTCTATATTCTTTCCAGAGTTAGAAGAAATCCAGTTGTTTTCGAATTTTCCGGAAAAACTTTCACGGAAGTGACCTTTTAGTACCATTGACGGTAATGAGTTGTGTAAGAAGAGTGTTACATTTTGATATTCTTACTACAATGTGGCGGGCTTGGAGGAGATGGGACGACGTCTTTCCTTACGCAAGGTAGCGCAGTCACTGATGCACGATCAAATGCAGCAAATTCGACTCCCTCAGTAAAAAATCCTATCGAGCCACTCGCATGAAATCCATCTATGATATTAATGTCTGGAGGATGTGAAACAAAAACGTGCTCCTCGGATTTGATTATTGAAATTTGAATTCTGGATTGAATTGTCTCAACACGAATAGTATACCATTCTGTTTAAGAGATGGATACTCAAGCTATTTTTCTTTTAATAGATTGATTAATTCACCAGATTGAAGATAACCACCATCTTCTATTCTAGCCAATTCTACGGGTGCTCCATCTACTATTCTTAGCAATCGTTTAGTAGCACTTTTCTGAAATGATGTGATTGTTTTCGAATTGCCAGCTGCTATTTTGAAATTTTGCTGCATTTAGATTCTTACTTGATTTAACTCGAAAAGATACATGTTGTCGAAATCTTTCATGTGAAAGGTAACTCCTACACTTCCAACTCCAATGCAGAAGACATCCACAGCAAAAGATGCATCGTAGTATTGTTTATCTCGCAGCATCGCATACGACCCTGTTGCAGTCAAACTGCTGGAGGCAGCTGTAACTCGTGTAGATTGAAGTAGCATGGTTGTAGCTTGTCTACCACCAGCTATTGGACCTAATTTCCAATCTGCATTGCCTAAAAGCATTGTTGTAGCCTCACCTGAATTCATCGTTTAATGAGGTAATCGAGGAAATAACTCACCAGAAGTTGCTCTGGATGTTTTGATTTCGAAAACGTCATTGAATTCGTACGGATTGAAGGCTTTCATTACCCATGAATCCGTTGCAGATTGCGCTGCGCGCCTGTGTATAACCTTATGGTGCCGACATATCTTTGATGAAAGTACTTCAATGCCACTCAAAAACCTTAAAATTCACCTTTTGTACTAATTCTTGAGATGTTTCTATCATTTTCGCTACTTCCTCGGAGGAATGATGCAATTTAAATGAAATTTTATGTAAAGCATTTGACTGCCCCGTTATATCTTCCTGTTCATTCATTTTCGCACAGAAATTGTGATATATTTTTATTTTCTCAATGATTTCGGTGTTTGGATACTTCTAATTTTTTGATTATTTCGCTTGTTGGTTTTAAATGGCTTCGAGCTTGTGAAACCAACGTTCCTATGCTTTCTTCCATGAGGTGGAGAAATGAAGGATCCAGTGACTCAATCTGACTTTCGAGTAGCATGAGTAAATTGTTAATTGCAATGCCAGTTGATGTATCTATCGATTCTTCCAAAGATAATGACGTCTCATTTGATTTTACAAACGGGAAATCTTGTATGATGACCTGTTTATTGGGAAGAACTTTTGCAATTAGTCTATTTCCATTATTGAATGCGTACATTTTTACCTTTTTGTCTCCAAGTAGAGCTGTGTCTTGAACTAAATTCATGTCAATAAAACTACTCTGCTCTTGCCTTTCTCTCTTGGGGCATTGTGAAGCATCAATAATCACTTGAAATGCTCGTTGGTACTGATATTGAAACAAACTTTTTGACCAAATGCCATTTCGAAAGCTGCCTAAGAATGAATATGGTGGTTGAACAATTCTGATTCTAGCGAAACCATTTCTCAAGCCCCCAGAATGCACTGCTGTTAAGCAAACGAGACTTGTTTCTGTATATATCCCTCCCTCACCCCCGTATATTGCACTTGCGTCTAAAATCAAACTACAAACCGTAAGTCAAATTTTTAATCGGGTTTTTTGTAGTTACCCTCTTGTTGATACTCGCAATTCATTGGGCACTTCACTAAAAATTCCTTCAGTAAATGACCAGTAAACGCGGGGTTATTCATGTAGATAGAAGTGCATGACAGTTCATAAATTGGCTCAGGAATGGCGAAAATATCATCGTTGGTTGAACCTATAAGGTAAAGACGGAAAGATTTTTATTATCTGCCTACACCCAAGATTTTTGAAAAGAATACATATAAATGCGGACATAAAAGTCGAGCTGGAATTAAATGAAGTGAATCCATTTGCGTCTAACCCTACAGTATTTGCAAATACTGGAGAGTTACGTAGCAACGGCTTAATCAAGCTAGTCACCTGTACAATGAGATGTACGCTAAGGATTTCTCCGTTGAAACTGTTTTTATATCTTATTACTTCCTGTTGCAAATCTAAAGAGAAAAATGATCCGCTTCCATTGTTGACCGCAATAGGGACTGGCAAAGTTAAATTATTTCCCATCTCAATGAACATTTTCCTGACAATAGGGAGCTGAGACTCGGAATGTATGTGCCATGGCCAAAGCCCATATTCTGTTTACAATCATGAAGCCTCTAAGCTAATTCAATATGCCCAGAAGAGTCGTTTCATTCGTTACTAGCGCAGTTTGCTGTAATGTCACTTAGTTGCGTAACCCTCATATGATCTATATAGCATAAACGAATATGTACAGCTTGATCATCGAACGAGTGAACAATTACCTAAAGGTACGAAGTAGGAGCTTTGGTGGGACATATCACAGAAAACTCGTATAACTTCTTTTGCGCAAAGCGGTTGAATAAAGTAAAATCCTGTTATTGCCTGCGGATTTGCAGTAGAAAGGGAGAAGCAGTCAGTGGCAGGAGTATTGATGCTATGCCCTAATTCTTCACTTGAAGTATTGGAAAACGGAAGGCTTGCTGCTTTCGTTAAAAGAAATACTTCGTCTGAAAAATGAAAAACATGCTACACATTTATGAAAACATAATACATTCCAGACAAATTACCGAACGAATTAATGTTACGCTCTAACTCTTCATGAGCTATGTGATGCCTTGCTAGCAAACTAAGTTGCTGCTTTCTATCATTTGCACAAGCAACTATTGCTGGCAGAAGCTCCTCGATCGTTGTTTGCAGCTGTTCAATATTTTTCACTACTTTTTCAATATCATTGGTTAGTTGGGTTAGCTTTCGTTGGGGCTCCAGATCTACTTCAGTTACAAGCTCCAGAAAAAATTTGTCTCGTGCGTCAGGTGAACTGCGGGCTTTAGAGCAGTCCTCTACAATAGTACGTAGCCTGTTACTGTAAGCATTTATTGATCGAATCCCGTATATAAAAGTTTCCCCTGATTTACTGAATGGGCTGTATTTCAATTTTAGAATGTCAAACGCAACTCATTTTTCACCTATGCACTGGGTGGGGAGCATGCAGAGACACACGAAGAAAGCGTGCGAGCTGAGATATTAAGTTATCATTTGTGCTGAAAAGTGTATTTGCAACCCTTTTGTTTGTTTCTGTCCAATTCTTTCCACTCTTGCTTAAACTAATTGTGTATTTTAAGGGTGGAAACTCCCAATCGATAACTACGTTGGATAGCTTGTAAATTTCCCCGAAATCAACGTCAAATATGACTTCATTGGGTATGGCTCCTTGTTGAAAATCCTGGGATGCCTGCAAAATTTCATGGAATGTTGTAGTCGATTTGGATTATGCACAACAGAAAGTTCACCCAATATGTTTCAGCTTTTCCGTCAGTAGCCTTATTTGGTATATGTGCAAGGTCTTCCATTCTAGAGTGGCTAGATTTTGCTTCTTTCCTGAGTGCTACATTTGCTTTTCCTGCCTTTGTTCCAATTTGTGAAAGGCATAAATTTCCCCCATTTAATAATTTGAGTTGATTATTTGCTTTTAATTCCCTTTAATGTTCTACATTATGTTTTTTACGGCATTGCTTTTATTAAATTTCTCACCAGATACTACGGCCATCTTGGAATTCGTATGAATTCACGCAATCTTGCAAAGTTACTATGCCACCATCAGTGGCATCATTATCCTGTAAAGTTAGGCATAAATTACTTAAAGGATTAGCAAGTTGCCCTAAAATTCCTGTTTTTGTTAAAAGATGTTATTTGAGTTTGTGTAATGAAAGTACCATGGCGATTAAAATTCCACAAGGTACGATGACCCATTGTTGCAATTGCAGAAATACACCCTTGCAGAGTTGCCTCATTCTGTTCATCACTGGATAGGCACAACTCCTACCAAAAAGAAATTTTTGCAGTATCTCCGCTGCCATAAAAACAAGCACTGCCGTACTTGTTCAGCGCTTGTTATTCCATTTAAAACACGCAAAACCGGCTCGCCACTCGAAATTAACTGTACTAAATTTATTCCAAAAAATTGATGCAAAGGCTGTTTCATACTAAGTCTAAACGCTTTAATTTGGATGTCTTGAGGAAGAAGCAGTGTTTGATCAAATGACACTGAGACAAATCCGTTTATTCGAGCAAGTAAAGCCACTCTTTCATTTTTCAAGTTACCATTTTCCGATCCCGTATTTTGGAAAGGAATTCTTTCAATGAATGGATCTTGCCCATCGAAACTTGTTGATAAAGCAACTGGTTTTTCACGTGGCAAATTTCTTTCAAGGAGAGCAGCTATTCGCCAACTTACTTTTTCCAGGAGCGTACGCCCAATGAATCTCTACGCCTTTGATCGTCCTACGCTTTGACAAATACCCAGTCCAATTTATGACTTCCTCCGGTTTGTGATTTCCAGAAGAGCACCAATACCCTGACCCTTTTCGTAGGGCATGGTACGCATCAAATTCTTGTAAGCCATTTGATCCGACGCTACGAAAAGATTATTGCCCTACTTTTCTAACACGGTAAAAAACATATTCAATACCTTGGGAATGTTGAAGAAGAAATGCCTTTTTCTACTTTTGTAAAGACTACGTCACGAATGCCGCCTGAATTTTCATTGTAAGGCGCAGGAGCTTCTTCGTGATAAAGTGCATTGATGTTTTGCTGCGATATTTCCAACAGGAAAACACATTGGCAAATGATACTTAAAAGTAACCAGCGTGACATAGTAGGAGCAATGTGGGATATAACGTATTTTTACAGCTCTAGCAGAAAAGAGTTAAAAGAGAATTGCAGTAGCCTGCATTTTTGAAGAATGAGAGGGATTTTAATCCATACAAAATTTGTTGAAGTTTCCAACACTCTGAGTGACACACTGTCTAATTTTTGAGTTTTTTCTAGAATATTATTGGAACAAGTGATGCACCCCGTTGCAAAATTTATTCGAACCTACATTAGACTAAACATAGGCAAGAAACGTTTCAGCCAAACAAGCTGAAAAGTAAAATTGCTTTGGCATTGTTTATACACTGTATCTACACCGACCGCTCTCAGAAAAGCCAAGTCTCAATGGTCTACTCAAGTAGGCGCATATTATTTTCTAGTTGCTAGTAGCAGTAAAAAGCAAAGATATTGTATTGGAAACAAGCTGAGTTATAACTCGTGCGCAAATACATGCTAGAGTTGATTTAGGTGCTGGTAAACATTGCAATGGAGCATTTCTTGCCTAAGTTCGATGCTATTGTTGCAAAAGAGACACAAATGCGTGAACAGGTGAATCATTCTCGGTTAACATTTCTGAGATAGTGCTAATGCTTCGATAATTGTAGTTGATGGCTATGCAGAAGAATCGTGTTGAAACAGAGAGACAGCTAACGGAATTACAAGGACGCAAATTATCTTTGGAGGAAAAACTTTTCGCATTGAAATCCTCAATAGAACAGAAGCGAACGGAATCGGACTATCACACACAACAAAAAGTGCTTCTGAATAACGAACTTGCAGCAGCTCAAAATAAAAAACAGGTTTTCCAAGCAGTCTAATTTTTTGCTACTTGAAAAATATAAACACCACATAGGAAATAATTTTAAGTCAAAACTTTGTGAAAGAATGCATTTTTCGGAAAAAATTAGATAACGCTACACAGCTGAATCAGCGAATCAATATGATGCAAGATAACGAACTTGGACTATTTAAGTATCTTAGTCCAACGAACGAAAAAAATAAATTGGAAGGACATACTTTTGATAAACTCGCATTGCAAAATGCAATACAAGCTTTGATAGACGGTAAAAATATAAAATTCCTTTAGTGTCACTTGCGTGAAGACTTTCTCTTAATCAGTAAAGCAACGCAAGCTGGATCAGCTACTTAGTTTAGGGCTTCTCCAAACACAAAACCTGGTTAAAAAATTAAACGATGCTCCATTAGCATTGATTATTTGGATATTCTTCCATAGGAAAGTAACATTTCATCACTCGAGAACGAGGATTTACCGTATCTTTTTATGCAAGACCTTAAGATGCTAACACCGCAAGAAATGGTAGGGAAGAATAGCAGACTATTTTTATTCGCTATATCGTTTATGGATTGCAGGAACTGAAAGCGGCAATTCTACTCCATCTTGTTTACATTCGCTATCGACGTACCTCCAGCGAAAAGAAAACAAGTCCTACTACAACCACGAAAGCGTCTCTGCTTCGTGGTCTCCTAACAGAAGTAATAGAAAACAGTATAAGGGATCACTTCACAGCTTCTAAGCTGGAAAGTGACTGAATGATGCGAGTCTGCTTGTTATTATGAATGCCTTGAATATTTTACATTTTTAATATTCGAATGGAAATTAAAAGACTTGACAATTTTTAATATTCGAATGGAAATTAAAAGACTTGACAATTTTTATTCGAGGCGATAATTGTCTTCTTTTTTTCTAGACTGCTACTCCTCTGCTGAAATTGGTATTTGAATTTTGCCATAGCAATGCTTTTGTATAGATAAATTTTGACTCGTAGTTTTCTCCAAATTTAGTTTTGTTCTGTGGTGGGGCTTACGAGGCGGTTGAAGTATTGATCTCGCTCCTTCGCGCCGCAGCGTGCTCGGATTCTTTCACGACTACATACTTCGACGGAACAACTCAGCATAAGTCAACTCATTTGTAATTGATAAATACAAGTCTCTCGGTTTTCTTCGAAAGAGAGTGAAGCATTGTCACAAGGAAAAGTTTGTAAATATGAAAAAGAGGCTCTATTTTTACTATTTCAAGTTTCCCAGCCTAAGTGTAGTTGTACTCTGGAGTGTAACTAATGTCGTAGTTTAATAGATTTTCACATAGTTATCATGATAGCCGTTTAAAATTTGTGCCGCTTTTTTAAACCTCCACTTCACATTAGTAGCTATTATCATCGAGTCATTAAATTTTTTGACGTGCTTCCCCATTCCTTACATCGCTTGATTGTTTCTTTGATTATTGATATATTTTATTCCTCTTCTTTTCTGAGAAACCTAGATACCGCTTTTCTATTGCTGTCCAAAAAAAACTGTAGTTTAGAATATCCCGATTATGGATATATTTTCGAACTCTTCAATCTTGTCGGTTCTACAAAATTTTAAACCGCGTTGTTAACTTTCATCGCACAGCTACACCTCAATCACTCTGCAGAATTCACTATAAGTTGTATCAATTCTATTTCCATATTTAGCAATGGAAGAGTCTCTTTGTACGGAAATTCTAGTTGTTTGATTGTAATTATATTACGTTTTTAAGTTGCTTATGAAAAAACTGTTATACTTATTGCGATTGAATTCGGTGCTCTAAATAAAGATCATTTAATTGTTTGTAGTTTAGACATAGCATTGCAGACGATGACTACTTCACTTTTTAACTAAGTTTAGGAGCCATGCCCACCTGTTATTTGGTTTTGTGAATTACTTTGAATTTTTTTTTGTGCTGTTACCTCTTTACAAGTTTGATTGAAATGTATGATTTCCTTGTCTCAATCGGAATTATTAAAATGACCTCATTCTTGCCTGATTTCGTTCTACTTCATTGAACATGCATTTCATGGTCTTTAATTTCATTTTTCAGTAGCCGCTCTCGGTAATTATTTTTCCAGTCGTGATGTAGCATCCCTTCCTGAACAAATTCAGACAGGCGGAGAGTCACTTTTGAATGTGATCATTTCTTACAGTAATGGTGAGTGTTGGTAGGCTTCAATGTGTATCTAAAGTTGCATTTTTCGTTTGTTTTTTTGTAAGATGAATCCTTCAATCCATGTAGATTTAAGTTTTATGTACATGGAATAATGATGATGCTGACGAAGTTCGCATGAACGCATTTTTAAGAAAAACATTTTTGGGTGTGTTATTTTGCTAACATTTCTTCGAAAATCGAAGGTAAATATTGTAATATTATGTATGGTCCAGCTCTGAGCCTTAGTTTTGTAGAGACTTACATTAAATGCTAGTTTCACAGTTGTCTGCCCGTTTTTGATTTGAGGATACGTTACTCTCGTAATTTATTACTCTCTTGTTTTTTATAGTATTTCACTTTAATGAACAATTGATTTCATCATTGTATAACCTTTTTTAAATTTTTGCTTTGCACTTCGAAAGAGATGAATTAGAAATTTTTGGAATAGCGTGGCATGCATTTTATTTTAAAATACTTTGACGGTAATACCCTTTTCTTGTTAAATAACAAAAACGATAAGTACATAGCAAAATCGGATTTTCATGTTTGCAGCACTATTTTCCCTACTTCAAAACGAGCGCGATATGAATACAAATATTAAAATGATTGCTTCTGATCTTCAGCAGTTCAGGGCTGAGACTCAATCTAGTATTGATTTTAATGGTTTGTGTATATTTTTTGCATTAGCGGCGGGCATTAGATAAAATCTTTTGACTTATTACTAAGCTGGATGAATTGGGTAATTCTCTCCATTGTGATTGAAGGGTGAAATAATTGTAAATCAAATAGTTAAGTGATAAGAGTAATTATTTATTTTTCTGCGATTTTAACGAAGTTGTTCATTTCTCTTTTAGAAAATTGAAAGAAATTACTTTTCTGTGCGGTTTCATCTGTGCAGATCATTTCTATTCGAAGCTGAAATTATCAGTAATTTTAGCAAGTATGCAAACGGAACTTGCTTCCATGAAAAATGAAATCACGGAAATTAAACAGCTGTTGAAATCAAATTTTCAAAAAGATTCTCCTGGTACCTCGTATTACCCTGACTCAGTACATGGTGAGAATGAGTCTTCTAATTGGCATCAACGTATTAATGCAGGTTCTATTCTTCCAAGCGTCCCGAGGCAACGAAAAATTCGTTCCAAGAGCGGAGATACTCGTGATGTTGTAGCGGGAAAAGGTACAATATTGCCAGTCGATTCTTATTATTATTCTGGCGGTGAGAAACAGGTTAATCGAGTAAGATTTCATTCTGCTATAGGAGCTGAAATGCTATCTGAAAAAGAAACGTATAATTTTCAGAAGAAAGATCCATTTCTCTTCAATCAAATGACCAATTCTTCGCAGTATGTTCCTCCTAGAGATTCTATGATAATACAAACCGAAGACCAATTGTATCAAAAGGAGCTTGCTCAAGTATACCAAGCGTTTCTGAAACATGAGGGAGCTGGACTACGTCAGCAAGGCTGCACTACGTCGACTTCATTAAGTGGAGATAACGAAAAGCTTTCTACAACAGCAGCAAATGCTATTAGCGGCGTAGCTGCGTCTCCGTTATACTCTGGTTTTGATCAGCAGTTAATGCTTTTTTCAACCGCTACAAAAGAGCCCCAATCGGCATCTCTAGAGGAAATAGTACCTCCTACCTCCAATATTTCATGTGGAATGACTTCTTTAGTTGAGGCACGTAAATTGGCTAAGCAGACTGTAGTCGAGAAAGCCATAGAACACAAGGGTTCTTCAGCTGATGATCAAGAAACTACTGATGTTTACGGAAATTCTGCTAGATCTGTGCATATCCTTAATGAAATCACGATGCCATATCCAGAGCATAAAACGGAGGAGTTTGACGTTAGCACGAAACTGGGAAATGCTGACGAAAGCTTGCATACCAGTATGTAAACTTAAGTTAAGAAATCATAAAAAATTTTTGAGCTAGTTGTCTAGTGTTATGCATTATAAATTGAACAATTTTGTTTTACTTCAAGAAGAGATGTGGATATTTTCATTTTGGCTAGAAAAGTATTTTTGGGTGGCGTAATCTTGTATGATCTACTAATGATTTCTTTTGGTTACCAGTGCTCATTTTGTAACGTACATTAATGAAGTAATAGTGCTTTTTGTATGGACAATGAGCTGTCTGGCTTCACGTTTGTCAATTGATCTCGTAGGCAATATATCTGATAAAAATGAAATAATGAAATTTTTTCTTGCTGCTGTAGCTGATGCAGGTGAAACTGAAAATAATTCTCTTTTTTCTACCGGAAAAGATGCCCTCGCTCTTCATCCCAGGGTTACCGATTCCTCCTCGACCCAAATGTTAGATCATATGATTGCCATGTCTAGGTAACAGAAAACCGAGGATACTACAAAATTTCATTTCGATATTTGTACTTGCTGGTTTTTTGTGTATGTTTTCCTTTTTCAAAATTGAAACTATTACCTATAGGGATTATACAATAATTTTTAAATGTTTTGCAGCTACTTTTATTTTATTTAGCGTGTATATTTAATGATATTAAATTGTGTTAGACGTTTTTTTGCTATCCGATATTTTCATGCAATTGCATAGAAGAAATCCTTAATTCAATTCTTTCTTCGGTGGGAAAATGGATATAAAGTGTATACAATTATGTTTTCTCAGCTCTCCTTCAGGTACATATGATTCCTCAGACTCATCAAAGCAAGTAGAAATACAATCTTCTCTAGTTTGGATGGAATGGCGAGTTACAAATATTTCACTGGTATATGCTTTAACTTTGTGCGACATGTTTTTTAATATTCTTTGGATAGCTGTGACGTGCAATTTACTTTCTATTCTATATTTCTTTGCTGTTTATTAAGTAGTTTAGTCTGAAAAATAGTCTTTAGGATAAGAAAATATCCATTTTAAAAATTTTTTGTAATGAAGTTTATTAAATTGCCAAAAACCATGCAAGAAAATACGATTGCTAGTGTTAGTTCTCTTCTTACTATTGTAATTTTTTTAAATAAATTACGAAATAGTACTACATTATTTTCCAAGGTTTCAATTTTCGCGTTCAAGAATTCAAAAAGATATGTGCGTTACTTTCTCTCTGCTACATTATTACAATTTCATTTTTTTCTGAAACTGTAGCTCGCCACTTATTGGGAACGTGATGAAGAATTAGTCTCTCCAGCTTTTGATTCGGAGTTCGCTATTGGGAAGGTCAATTTAAAAATAGTAGCTAAAGAACCTTCAAATTCTCTGGAGTGGCAGAAAAAGCATTTCGGCCTTTTTGTTTCGGTAAAACATTTATTTATTCTATCGATTTATAGCTAACCTGTACTAGTTTTTATTCCGAAATGATTTGAGATTGTTGTCGTGATTTATTTGGTTAAATCTTGCTTTGCCATGTGTTTTTTTAAGTTGCTTGTAGATTGTCTAAGGTTACATCCTTTCCAAAAGTATTTACATTACTATTGCATGATATTAGTGAGGGATTGAGGTAATGCATTGGTATTTTTGTTAAAAATCCTATAAATGCAAATCTCAATCAAAGTGAGCAAGTTTTAAATAAGGTATATTTTGATACGTCAGTAAACGTTTATGTTATTTAAAGAAATTTTATTCAATCCGATTTTCTTTAACGCGATCAAGTGCTTTAATTTTATGCTTAAAGGTAGGGGATGGCTAGTATACGACAGGAATACTCGCGGTTGCGGGTGCTTATAATACAAAGCATTTTATTAGATTGTAAAAGCGAACTTGGATATTTTGTTTTGAATTTCCAAGTTGTTCTGGATACTTTTAGTCTAAGTGATTGCATCCACTAAAAATTATCACCTGATTTTGTATTTTTTGTTAGTTTCTGATATCTCTTTGCTTTATGAATAGGCTAGTAATCTTGTAACGATGAAATTTTCTTTGCAATGCGGATCTATTCGAAAGCCCCCCCGTTCACATAATTTCGGTTTATGTAAGTGGGATGGATATGAGGACTTTGGTGAATTTGGAAGCGTTGTCGAATCGCATTGTGATACCTTATGCATAGGTTTGTTATTGTCATTGCATTTTAACTATTTTTTTTTTTTATAAATTTTTCATCGAGTACTGATAGCCGCGAGGTGACTAGCATTTCGAAAACAAATGTGATATATTTTCCAGCCTATCTGCTCTATTTTATTTTGTTTTTACGTGTGCTCAGTGGTTAATGTTTTGGAATATCACTGAGTTTTTCAGTTTGTATCATAACAACTTACTGAATGGAAAACGAACTAAACAGTATACTAAGGCTTTTCACCGTCTCTAGCAGCCGATTTTATATTTTGCGCTGCTCGACCCTAAGCTCAAGCTCGTTAAGCTCGTTATGTTATCAATTTTGGCCTTTAACTTTTTTATTGTATGGAGTTTTATTTGAAATTTCAAAAAACCAATTGGTTTTTTGAGTTCGTCTGTTCTGATTTTATGCTAGTATATAAGTTCTCATCATTGGCTCATAGAAAGACGAAGGCACTTAAATATTATTCCTTCGGTATATCCGTTTGTGTGATTGAAAATAATGTAATACTACCACTTTCTTGTGTCTTTTTTGTAATCCCGCACATTTCAACTGGTCATCCTATATTTAGCTCTATGGATAAAATTTTACGTTTTAGTTTTTGATTATTCTATTAATTAAGGAGTTTATCGATTTTTTTAATTACTTCATTTCCGTCGTTTATAATTTCAGAGTCTTTCAAAGCATGCATATTCTAAAAATATTTTTCTATATTCGCATGCCACATTAGAGGGGTTCTCTTTTCAGCCATTAACATACTTCGATGTCATAATTTAAAAGAGGATGAATAGGCTGTTCCCTATTTACTATTACTTTTCTGTTAAATTGAAATTTTTTTATGTTCACAAGTCAAAGCTGTGTATTGCACGTGAATAAACTTTTTTCCGAAACGCTGAATGTTATATTTTTCAAACTCATGTCTTGAAGTTAGCGTATCCAGTATATTTCAAGTTTTTTCAATGTAGTTTCGAGGTGGGATTATTTTATAAGTAAGCTGGAAATTTACAAGAATAGCTAGGATTTAGATGATTATATGCAATAATTTGCTTTGCCTAATAATTATTTCATTTTCTTCTCTTTTTAAAAGGTTTTGTAGCATTTTTTAAAAGCTTTGAAGTCGAAAAATGCCTTTTCCTGGTTTATGTTGTAATTCTTCAATAGTTGTTATTTTTGTCAATCAAGCTATTGAATCGTTTTTGGTCCTAGCATGTTGCCATTTTTTTTCATAAATTGTGTCATAACTTAACTTCCCTCAAGTTTTGAAGTCTACCTTTTCTGTTTTGAATTTACATTTTGCTTGCCTGCCTTATTTAAGTGCATGCCTCCCTATTTTAAAATAGACAGTGCATATTTTTATTTTTTTAAGGCATGAACTTATATCTTTCGATTTACAATTATTTTGCGAATTGTAATGGCCTCACTCGTGTACCCTTTTTTGAAAGCTCTGTTCTATAACATTAATCCAACTTCAAATTTTGGTTTGTTTGTAAATTCCCTCGTATTACTTTTATAATATTATGTCTTTATTACATGAATTTTTGCTGCAATTGCTTATTTTGCAGTACAGCGTCTTACGGCTTTTTCACCAATATAACTGATTACAAATTTTTTTCTTGTCAATAAGCGAATCTTATTTTCCTTTTTTTGGTTTCATAGCTTACCCGGAATTATGAGATCTGTTTATGCACTGACTGCTTTTTTAGTTATTTCTTCGGTTTTTTGGATACATTTCTCCTTTACAAATGCTTCAGTACCCGACAGAGCACCACTTTCTCCATTGGTATTTGCCTGGGTAGCGACTTCGCCATTATTTCATTTGGCTGTATTTGTGGATTTTAGAAGCCCTGCAATGAATTGAGAATGCTTACTTGTGGTTTGGACCATTGTGACAGCGTTCTAAGATTTAACTCTAGTCATCTAATCTATCTAAGTTACTGTGTGTGTTGAGAATTATTGGTAGGCCTCTTTTGCTTGTATTTAATAAAAGATATTGCAGTTTCAAATGTAGTGGTATAGTATGCAATTTAAGTATGGTGGCTGCAACTTCGACGGAAAAGATCGCTCTGTGCAAATTTTCCTGATTAGTGAGGCCTATTGTGTTAACCACAGTTTCATTCTCAACATTGAAGTAGCTTAAACTATAATTCTTACAGTTCTTTATTTTTTTCAAATATATTATGAATTTTTTAGCGAAACGAAAGTAGGAATGAACTACCATACAGAAAAAAATATTTGGCTTCTTTGTTAAATGCTACAAGAGACATTGCTTAGCATGTTCCAATCTTTGTATGGAGTTTTTAAATCATTTCGTTTATACTTGGAGTAATTCTATCATCGCAGTTAGGTATCTGCAAAAGTGCGAAAATTTTTGCTCCTGCAGCAGTGAATGAAGAAGCTCCCCATTGCCATGGTAATAGTGTTAATTCAGCCAAGCTTGTGTTCAAAGAGTGGCGCAATGTGATGTTACGAACTACAATGTTTTCAAATTCCAGCGATTCGTCGCGCTTCCATTTTTTGTACCTGAAATGTTAAATTTGTAGTGGCAATCGGCCTAGTTACATTCTGGGCGTTTCCCAACAGGGCCATTGCAAAAAACAATTGTAATTATTGTCGAATGTCAATTCAAGTTTGAGTCCCACATTATGACTCGTCATATGAAGATGAACAGAATGCATGCTCTGCTGACAGGCAATAAGAAATGCAACGATAGTGTATGCTTGTAAGCAAAGCATTGCCAGCGAAAGTAGTGCGATTGCACAAAAAACAAGGAGAATTATTTGTATTATTCGCGTTGCTTTCCTTTCAGTTACCAGTTTTCTAATAAAATTTCTCATTTTAATGAAAAATCTTAAAAATTTGCTAACCCGCTTTTTCGTACGTATCATACATATTTCTTTTCGTTTTTAATTGATTTAGCGTCACCTCAGCTACAACACCCTTTTCTCACTTCATAGTTCCTTGTTTCATACTGTTTTCCTGTAGCTTATCATCTATATAAACCATCCAACTCAAAATGTGTTTTTTACAATAATTTCAAGGTTTTTTGGACAAATTGCTGCATTAATACATACTTTATAAAACGTAATAATACGATTTATCAATTTAGGACAATATTGCAGCGCTCTGACTACTAGTAATATTCCTTGTAAAACTGACGCGCTCTCACCTCGATACAACCACTTTCCCACTTTTTCGTCTACCAAGCCTCTGAAAAAATAAGACACCTCGTATTTTTGAGCTTTTTTGTTTGGAAGAACAATCAGAATCACTTTCGTTTGTTTATATTTTATTCACGATGGTTTCTAAAAGTGTACTAGTTTGCAAATAATTAATGTTGTCTACAAGAATCTAAAATATACACTCCAAAAATGAAGCATTTTGAGTTGTACTATTCAATCATGATATAATACATTACCTGCAGTGTTGAATTGGAAAATCTTAGAGGAAATGAAATATTCGACGGAAGATCAACTCACATTTTGTTCACATCATGCAATGAACGACGAAATTACCAAGACAGAGCTTATACAGACAGCGCAAAAGTTGCATTGGGCATTACATATTTTTGGGGTTTATGGAAAAGATGCTCAATACAAGCAAGGATTTTACGGTAGAAAGGAATGTCCGATTAAAAAAACTGACATGGTTGTTCAAAGCATTCACTATAGTTTAGTAAATCCTGTCAGCAAAAATTGAAATTTGAATGATTTGCTCTTAAGCATAGAAATTAACTATAATAATTGGCCCCGATTGGTATTGAGAAGTTGTGCTTTGTGCAATATAGAGTAATTGTAAAAACAGCTAATGCTGTACTTCAAACGTGGCTCCTTATTAACATAAATGCACATAGAGTATGACAGTCAAGAGTTTACAGCTTGTGTCTATCGGTGCCTTTAACGTGTATAGTGGCTATAAGCACGTTAATATTTTCTGCAACAGTGAAGATGTACGAGATAGAGGAGTTTGAGTACGAAGTCTATAAAACATGTGCATTCACCATACTGAAATTCTTCATAACGCTACAAACCCTTGTTATTAAGGAAGAAATACCTTTCGACTTTTACCTGCGAAGCAAGTTTGATGAATATTTGTCGCATCGACTTGTTGAAAGCTGTAAGCTGAAACAGCCCACCTTACTTGTCTACTATACAAAGCGCCGCATGATTTCCTAAAACAATCGTTACATGTTTCGAGTGATTTGGAAAGAAGCTATTTTGAAGTGGTCGCACACCAACTTTATTTCAAAAAGTCATATTTTTAGGAGATAATATAGAATTCTGTTGTGGTTCGGCGTTGCATTACTGTAAATCCTCAAGTAACTGCTGCACCCTCAGCAACTTTCTTTTCATTTTAACCGTACAGAAAAGAAGAGCTTCTCTTTCTGAGTGAATTGGGGTTTTTCTACGAAAGCGCACTATTGTTTCTTAAGGAAGGAAGCGAAGCTGTGGTCGTGGAGAATTGCAGCTGTCTTACTCTGGTTGTCGAGTGGTAAGATGTTGTGTCTTGCCCGGTGTTTTAAAGCATGTTAGTGGTTAAGGCCCTGTATTCTTTTCTAGTGAAGAAGCATGGTCTTGTTGATTTAAAGCAACATTGCCAGTAAAGGCGAAGCTTTGTTCGAGGTAGCTGTCAACATAACTGAACAGTAGGTGTGAGTAACTGAAAGCTAGTATTGAAAGAAACGGTACAAATATTTTTAGCTATACTGTATTGTTTCTTGTTTTGGTACAGGTTGATGACTGTCATACGACCTTGTTGGTCTAGTATAAATATCTTTCCGTATTAAAAGGATCGCCATTGTTGCAGTAATAGAATTCTTTCCGTTAGAAAATTTAATGGTCGTGCAAAGCGCAGAGAGAGTTAACGCAAAGCTTTTTCAGCGCTTGGTTCAGCATTTCTTAAATACCATTTTATGTTGAAAAAACCATTCCTACTGTCAAAATCAGCCTTGACAACATGACAATGATTGATGCCTTTAGCATTTTCACTAAGGGTGGGGTTGTTTTATGGTCATTTTTTTTTATAAAACTGAAGGAAAACCCCTTTGATCGTCTGGTCAAGACCGTACTGCTAGAGGAACGCGCTGGAGAACTCTTTGCTGTTTTAACTCCTTTCAATGTAAAATGGAAATTAGTGAACGAACTGAATTTAGTTTTTGCGGTTGCATATCAAGGTCTTCAACACCTTCTTTACGTGGACATGCTTCTTGAATCGGTAAAAACTGAGTTCTTAGCTCATATTGGAGGATACAACAAATATTGTCCCTACAATAGCTTTCCTGATTTCACTGAAAAATTTGCAAAGATCCAAAGGAAATGTGATGACAGTGCTACTCGTGCAAGCCGAGCTATCTTAGAGCAGCCTACCGTGGCTATGCAAAATAGTGGCAAAAAGGGCCCTGTTATGAAAAGTCAGCAGAGTTCAGCGAAGAAGAAGCTGTTAGTAAACGGGAAAACTGAAGTTGATTCAGCGTCACCTGCGAATGAAGATGATGAAAATAATGAAAAGACCACAGAAGAAAAAATTGCTCCTATATCTGAATCGACCCTAAATGCGAATCGGCAAAAACTTTTTGGAAAATTTAAGCGGGATGTAGCAAAAAAATGGAATGTTTCAGAGAGTGCACCTGCCACCAAAGAAACAAAACAAGCTAAAACAGAGAGAATTTGGGAATATAAATTAAAGGTTACTAAAAAGGATATGGAAGCGCTAGATTTTTCGAAAAATAAAATATCTGCTAAGGAAGCTCCCGTTAATCCTCATATATATGCGGATTCTAGTGAAGGAGCTGCCGTTTTTTATTCAGAAGATTCACTTTCGGATGATGAAGTAACCAAAATTCCTCACAATGGCCTTGGTGGCATTTTTGGAAAACTCACTGCAACTGTTAACTCCATATTAGGAAGTAAGCATTTAACCAAAGATGATTTAGACCCTATTTTAGAGGAATTCAAGGTTTCTTTGATGACAAAAAATGTATCTGGTGATATAGCGGAGATGATTATTAATTCTGTAAAGTCATCATTGCTTGACCAGAAATCTGAGCGCTTTACTTCTGTGCGAACCACTGTGAAAAGTGCTATTTATGAGGCAATTCAAAGGGTATTATCACCAAAAGTATCTACAGATGTTCTGCGTGCAGCCCTTGAAGCTAAGCAGAAAGGATTAGTTTATTCAATTGTATTCTTAGGCGTGAATGGCGTAGGAAAATCAACAAATCTTGCAAAAGTTTGTTATTATTTGAAGAATAAAGGTGGACTGAAAGTAATGCTGGCTGCTTGCGATACATTTCGCTCCGGTGCTGTTGAACAACTGCAGCATCATGCGAAATGTTTAGATGTGTTTCTTTTTGAGAGAGGATATGGAAAAGATGCTGCTGAGATTGCTTTTGATGCCTTGTCTTATGCCAGGAGTAATGGCTATGATGTTGTTCTAATCGATACGGCTGGCCGCATGCAAGATAACACTCCATTGATGCGAGCACTAGCAAAGCTCGTAATGCACAATAATCCGAACCTTGTTTTGTTCGTAGGGGAAGCGCTTGTAGGAAATGATGGAGTGGATCAAGTACAAAAATTTAACCAATGCCTTATAGACATGACTTCGATATCGCAACCTCGTTCTATTGATGGTATTCTATTGACAAAATTTGATACCGTTGGAGATAAAATTGGGGCTGCTTTATCCATGGTCTACGCTACTAGCCAGCCCATAATCTTTGTTGGCACTGGGCAGAAGTACCCTCATCTACAAAAATTGAATGCCAGGAGTGTTGTGAGGTTGCTTTTAGGGTGAAGGTCCTAAATCAAATAGGATTGAAGGGATTTAAAGAGCAATTCTATTGTTTTAAATGGACAATGATTTTTATCTTGCAAGAGCTTTTTAATTCTAATTTCATGCCAATTTGATTTATGTTTTTTTGTATTAAGTATTTTTTGTCCCATTTCTCTATTTGGATTGCACTTGGAACCATTTTGCTTTTTACTGTTGGTTAACATAAAGTGCATTCTACCTCTTTTCTAATTTATAATTAAGCAAGAAAAATTTCAGCAGGAAATAAATGCGAAAATGTAATCGACATTGGGATGGGAAACGTGAAATGTTTGTGAATTCTGTGCTTGATGGAAGAAGATTGAACCTTTCATTAGTAAAACTCTAGTTGATGTTTGGAAAAACCTTTTTTCAAACAGTGGTCTTTTTTTCTTATTGTTTTGAATAAACGATAGAAACAAAAGCATGCAAAGGGAGGGTTCTAAAGGTTATACTGGAAAACGGGAATCCAACCCTTTTAAAAAGGATGATACTAGGCTTTTCCATTTTTTAACAACAAAGAGAGAATGTGCAGGTATATGAAGAGCACATCAAAATGCATGCAGATCCAAACTGAATGTGAATCATTTTGTAAATCACTCTAGAGTGAAGAATCATAGACTAGGGCGGTTAAAGTACATATGTAGAGTAACAATTCAATGTTATGTTTCGCAACTAAAAAAACAAGAGAAATGCAAAAACTTGCTTTTCATGCGAAGCAGCCGAAATTACTTAAAACGCATCCCCGGTCAGTAGTAAGCCTTTTTTCTACAAGTATGCATAAGAGTTGATCGTAACGTTCTAGATGATCCAATTTCTAAGTTAATAGAAAGAAGAGAGCAAAGAACAAACGTATTTTCTTGGTTTCAAAGTGATTAAAAATTCTTTGATCTCTTGTAAACAACAGATATTTTAATAACGTCAATTTGACACGTGATGAGAGCAAAGATAGAAATACGAAAGTAGAGATTCTTGATGAAATTTAACATCTTAAAAATTCCAACATGCGAAAATAGCACCTATCCATACTGTTATGAAAACAATAGAGAGTGCAGAGGCTGAATAAAAATAAACTTTTGCTTACTATATATTCAAGCAACACTAAAAATACAAAATGATAACAAGCATTTATCGACAACTACATATTCGGGTTGAATTAAATAACTAACGAATTAATCATGGAACCAAGACAATTCAAAATGTTGTTATTCATCAAACTAGATACTTCGCTATCCAAACGCTTTTTTGAATCCAGTTTTCCTACGTTAGATACCACAAGCTCCTCCGGCGTCTTCTTCAATTCTTCTTGAATCGATTTATTGTACTTCTCACTCAATTCTTTTATAGTAGAAACAATTTCGCAATTCTTCTTTCGTTGAGTGTCGAAATACTGCAGCACAGTACAGTTACAAACATAGACGGTTAAGCCTTATTACTTTTACGTTCTACAAATAAGAGTTATACATGTGTTTGCTGAAAGTTAAAACAAACAGAAAAAATTTGGCAACGCATAACTTTACATAAACGAGGGCTTTACTTACTTCGGGACGCAGAGGATCGGACCATTTATGCCTATGGAGATTCAAGAGCATTCGATTTTCCAATTCATTCTTTCTATAATTTATAGCAATAGAGTAGTAGTTTCGATTCAATCCATGAACTAGCGCAGTAATTGTAGGTTTATGCAAATGCCCAATGTTGCTTGTAGTCTGACGAGGTTCTTGGCCTGAGCATGCGATAAAAGAAGTTAGTAATAGAAAACCAGGTATACAACACAGCTACCTTAGCAAATGAAGTACTTTTTACAATACAACACTAATGTAGTATCTCAATTAGTGATTTTTCAGTCAACCGTTACAACTGACATTCTGGAATTTTCATACCCAGCATAAGTTGATGAGGATTTATAAGGCGAAAACAATCAATAACAACTTTTCCTTTTACTGATTGAATTGGGTCTACAACGACACCGATAGCACGTGAATTGAGTTGTTCAAAGCTTTGCTGTGTAGTAACATCCGTTCCTATACCACAATGGTAAATATAATTTACTTGAATTCATGTAAAACAACAAAATTTTAAAGTTAAATATACAATCTATGTATGCATAGCACGGTCGAAATGTTCAAAGAATCTTCATCATTCATGAATAAAAAAAATCATAAATCAAACGCACACACTCTTCAACATTCAACGTTGTAAAGTGTCTGCGTAAACCATGCAACTGCATGGTAGAATAGACAAACCCGAGAACCAGCATCCAAAGCCAGGGTGAGAATGATACCAACCAACAACCATTTCAGGACGGCCAGTTAACTTCAATTGATCAAGCATCTCAGTTTGATAAACAGGATCAACAACTTCTACGCTCACACTGTTCCCTGGAAAATTGATAATCCATCAAATTAAAACCACAGTCGCCACATACAGTTTTACGATAAAAGAAAACAACTTTCTACGCATTCTGCATTCTCTTTGCATGCAAAGAAAACTTTACGTGAACAAGCACAGAATTCTTATATACAAAATAGATTTGAACTAAGAAATGCTCAAAATAATGATTATTAAATATGACGGCTTGCAAGGAAATGCTTCATAGACATACCCAACTGAGGCATTGAGAAGACATCTACAACTCTGACAGTATAATCATCGATGAAAGCTCCTAACATAAGGCCCATCACTTCCATTGGAACACCAGCCTGAAATAAAAATATAAACCGACAGTGAAAAAATTGAGTATTACATTGGGGTTTAAGCAATCAGCAAAAAGTGAGAAACAGCCAATTCTAAAAGGGTTGGGCAAAAATGAAAGTCAGCAAATGCTGTCCAAAACGAAAATGCTTTAATTACAACTGTAAGACGCTTGCAAATATAACGTGAATGAAAATACAAGCAACAATAAAGAAGAAAATGTATAAGAAACAGTTATATCTTTGTATTGGTATATCAAGCTAGCTATGTAAATTGAGCTAACTCGTCCATGCTTTAGCATTTTAAGTAACGCCAAAGAAGAAATATAAACTTGCTCAGAGGTATCGGCTAGAGTGGAATCAGCATTTCCTGTTGCATTGAGCCCTCCCATATTCTGAAAAAATCCATGGAAACTGCCAGGGAAATTCGCCATTCTGTCACTCCTTTTTGTCGGTAAAACTCAATGAAAGTAGCGGAATCAGATTGAAAACCCTGTTGCTCCCTTTTGATAAAATGCGTTGTATGTGGCACGTACTTAGAAAGTTAACAGTGTCAGCAAGAAATACAAGTTATCCGCTTCAACAAATTTAAAAGAGACTTTTCACATGAGGGTAAAAGACTTCTGTTTTACTTATTGAAATGGAGTGACGGTATTGTTTCCAAAGAACCAATGAGGCGACTCGAGCTCAATGTGAGGATAAACGTATTCGGCTCAAAAAGAGGGTGAGGAAAATAGTAGTATTCAACAATTCTTATAGCACTTGGCAAATAGAATGCTAAGGATTTTGGCAGCGTATGAAGCTTGTTGGATTCTAGTAGTAGAAAACCGATGAGAAAATGTTTAAATAAAAAATTTTTTGTTCAGTGTAACGTAATGCCAAGCTTGTTTTGGTTGGCGAGCTGGTTTTGTGCACTATCGTTTGCTTATGCGCTAACCACAGAAGATATTGGTGGTGGTTTTCTTAATTTTTAGCAATACCTTTGGATAAAAGAGAATAAGGTATAAGTATTTGAGCATATCCATTGTAGAACACATCCGATGAGCTGAATGTACTCATAGTATACAACAACTTGTATCTAATTTGCTTATTTGAGGATTGTTTTCCCTTCGTTAAAATGAGTAATTTTGCGTTTGATTAGGCTTGTCAAATTTATAGAAAAACACCTTTTTCACAAAAGTAGTGAATCCGCCTGTGTACCGTACCGGATTTTTGTGTGCGTTCATCACCTTTTATAAAATAAAAAAGTGAGAATGAAATGTTGCTACGAATCACTTTAAGCTTGTACGAACAAAGGCAAAAACTACGTCAAAACTTGATCGGCGCAGGCGCTAAAATACTTTGCTAATTGCACTAGAATTGCATACATCGCCAAATGAATGTAGGCAGAAATATTGTGCTTGTAAAGTTCAACAAGACTAAATATAACAGCATGGAACTTTTCTAG
>JADAQX010001146.1:0-13103 GCA_015476325.1 Cardiosporidium cionae | reverse complement strand
CCTCTCTTTATATATTTGTTTTTTTCTCTCCCCATTTCAGGGAGCATATATTTATTCTTTTTTCAAGTATGTGGGTCTCATTCCAATCGCTTTGACCTTTACATATCATTTTTGGATGCTTTGGATGCTATTCGTAGAAGGAGGAAGACTTGTTATCATGCGTCCTTCTCTTTGTAATTTGCCTGTACCTTGGGGATGGTGTAATCGCTTATTTCGTATATTAGCTCGCATGTATATCCGTGGCACGGCCAAAGTTTTTTATAATTATTTAACACAAGATATTGTGATGGAAGCAGCTGTACGGCATACATGGTTTCGGTTCACAAAGTATTTCCGACCGCAATCTAATTATTATTCCGTAAAGAAATCTATGCGTGAGTATTTCTGCTCCATCATTGCAGAGTCCATGCTCCATTTAGTTCTCACGCTAAATCGTGATTCTATCCCTGGAGATTGGTTAGATTTTACTATGCGATATGCCTTTGCTTATTGCTATTGGTATCGTCATCAAGCTGCTGTGATGTATTCTGCCCGTGTGCCGCATGATGTAGAAGAATTACTCTCATTAAAACCCTCTGCCTTTGCTGAATTATTCTCGGATAGCTATTCTATTCGAAAAAGTTATCAATTACGAAGAGCGTTTGCCAAAGTATTGACACGCACTTCAAATGCGGATTCACGAGCCACTGCAGAGAGAACATTTGTGGAAATGTTACCCCAATTTGGTGAAGCAGAGGAAGAAGTCGTCAATATGATGTTTGATGCTACTATCTTTGATGATAGTGCCATTAGTCTCTCAGAACTTTACATTGGGGTTCAATCCATGTTTGAATTACCAGAAACCATTCTGCTTCGAATTCATGCACGCTTTCAAGAAAAATTTAGCGCCGTGGAATTTCCTGACTATTATGCCCTCCTAAGCGAGACACGCGAGAAGGAAGAGTATGTAAAACGCTCTGGTAAAATAGTATCGGAAAAAATGGATCCTGGCTTTCAAAATCGGCTATCAGAGCAACAAATCTGGAAATTGTGCCTCTCTTTGGAACGTTTAGTTGTTTTAGAGGAAGAGAAGGATATGCTTAAGGGAAAAATTGCCGACGAGAAGGAGGCAATCCGAAATCGCCGCGCTGCAGCCGCTCTAGCAAAACGCATTGAGATGAATATACAAACACACACCGTATCTGAGGGTACCCCTGAGACTCTAGTAGACCCCACTGCTCCATTGGAAGAGGAAGAAAAGGAGGCTATTTTGTTGGAATTGTCTCAAAAACAACATCGCCGCCATATCCAAGTGGTTCAGTCTACCACAGAGATGAGAAAAATACCTTCAACGGACCTTACGCCCTTAGAAAGGAAAAGTACACAATGGATTCCCCGTATTCGACGTAAAAATGTACAACGTGACATTACACAATTATCCAAGCAAAAACATGTTTTACGTATTCCGAAAACAAGACTACAAGAAGAGACCACCCCTTTTGATTTTACTGGAAAATCTCCAATTCTCTTTCCAGCCCAAGTGGCTCCAAAAAAAAAAAGAGTAACCCTTGCGGATACTATACCCTTGCTGAGCGTTGATGCGACAGAAATTCCCTTGCTCGCCTCTGAACACGATACATCCAGCCATCTCTCACACGATACATCCAGTCACTTCTCACACCCTCCAGAGACATCAGACGGCACAGACGTCATCCTAAATGAAGATAGGCCATCACAGGAGGATGCCACACTCTCTGCTACATCCGATACACCCGCACATCCCTCTCCTCAGCAATTACAGGCACAACAGGCGACTACTACAACTCCACACTCAGAACGAAGAGTTCGAAGAGTTGAAAAACATGACAAAAAGATTCCCTAGCTAAAAATGAGGGG
Organism: Cardiosporidium cionae; assembly: GCA_015476325.1. Lineage (NCBI taxonomy): Eukaryota > Apicomplexa > Aconoidasida > Nephromycida > Cardiosporidium > Cardiosporidium cionae. The sequence goes on along the minus strand of JADAQX010001146.1, from coordinate 11,228 downwards.
GAGTTTTATTTTTGTAACAGAAAAGTCTATTTTTTTAAAACGAGTTATAAATCCCTGCACATGGGGTTTTTAATGGATGGTTTTATATTCGCAAAAGAAATACGAAAACAACATCTACTTCTACTCTTTTTTTTCCTAGTAAAATTTAAACGTAATAGACTCAAAAGATATACCTGTTATCTTATCTCTTTTAAATACTAGATTCTTACTTTGTGTTGAGTGGGTACACACCCATGCAGAAAACGTAACCCTCTTAAAAAATTCTTTTTCTGGAGTGTAGGAAAAAATTTAGGGGGGTATACACATTATTTTTATTTATAAAAAAAAGGAAAGAAAGAAAAGAAGAATGTAAGCAATTGAGAGGCCTACGTTTTGTCATCCATTTGCCCTCGCCTTTAGTATAGCCCGTAATCTTCACCTTGTAGAATATAAGCTGGCAGGATACGTGACAAGGAGTGTAACCATGCCGTACTTCGTAGTTTTATAGCGGCAGGGTTGCAACGCGGGGTATTACTCCTATCGCATGGAGCGTTATGTGAGCATAAGGCTACTGTTATTTTTTCTTCTTCTTGAAGCGTACAGACTGAATTCCTTTGTTGTTCTACATATCCATCTTCAATTTTCAAAATACAGGGTTCCCCTTCCAATGTATCTTGGATTGTATTTCCTATACATACAGAAGATACAAGTAGATTGAGTAGTTTATAACAACAGCAAAATAAAATTCCAAAGAGGGAAGTATGTAGATAGATGCCATGAAGGGAGGAAGTGTAATAGGGACAAACACGTAAGCAGATACATACAAAGGATTTGATAGTGTGAATCAAAAAAAAACGCAGAGATACTTTCCAATTACTAATATAAATATCATTACCCCTCTCTGCGTAATCCTGTGATGTTATTAAAAAGATATTGGGCTCACAATAGCTTAATATGTTCGCTCTAAAAATAGAAACCTACAAAACTTCACGTGTTCCTTTTGCGTTTACCGGACGTAAGTAATCGGAGAACACGCACTGATGGGCCAAAAACGCGTGTTTTCTTTGCTCCACTTGGAATTGTTTGAGGAGGACAATGCTGGTAAATCACTTCTTTTCCTTGAATTTCAACGGCAAATATGCCTTTTGTATGACGCTTTGCACTGTGAATCGATCGAGGATCTAATTGGAGAGTTTGTTCAATCAAGGCAAATCGCTGAATACACATGAAACGCGAAATTTCATCATCTATCCCATCGCATTGCTAATAAACATACGATAGTCCAATTGTTTTTATATAGAAAATTTAGTCTATATTTTCTATATAGAAACAAACCCGCTTTGATTCCGCTACGGATGCCTTCGTGAGGCAACACCAGCGTTGAATATCCAAAAAAGCTGCAAGTGAGAAATACACCTAGTGAACAAAAAAAAGTAACACGTAACAAAGAAATAGACTTCAAAAAGAGAAATGAAAGGTGTTTTCTAAACTAATTTTTCAAAAGAGAAATTAAAACTACAGCACTGATGCGTACCAAAAGTAAAAAAAAAAGTTAGCACATCGATGAGTAAAAGAAAATTGTAGTTATTTTGCACAAAACCCACACACTTCTATGAAAACGATACATTCTATAACATTTGAACAACTTCAGGTACATCATTCGCACTACGTATGATAAATTTTCAATGGATTATAGTCTCCACATATGAATCTGCAATTTATTAAACCCCATCTCAAACCTTGCAAAAAAGAGTACTAGGGTCTCTCTTCTTTGTAGATTGCATCCCCACAGCTTTTCCCCCTTGCTCATCCAAAGATTCTACTGGAGGAAGAGTGAATGGTAGAGAATCGATTGTCCACTTTGGAACAGAAAGAGCATCCCGAGAAACAGCTAATTAAACAAATCATAATTGTAAGAACACAGAATGCATAGAAGTAGTAACGGAATAAAGCTGACGCTTGTTATAAGCATTTAAAAGAAACACAAGTAGAACTTACCAAAAGAAACAAAATCATAGCCATACACATCTATTACAGGTGTACCATCAATCATATCAATTCCTGATGATGCCAGAAAAGCAATAATTCATAAAATAAAGAAATACAATGCATAATAGAAATCCCAAAAATAAATTCAGTATTGTGCGTCTTCATTTCGTAATTACATAAATTCACAGGCATATTTTTATCGAAAGATTCTCTGCATTAAAAAGGAAAAATTGCATACGGCAAACTTTGTTGCTTAAAAAGATTATTGGATTATTCTTTACATATAGCAGATAATAGAACATACCAGAAAGCACTAAACTGTTTTTTTGATAATCAATTTTATCTAGCTTGCAAACAGATAATCCAAGAGGATCTGAAACGAATCATATCAAACTCCTTTAAATTCATTCTTAATCAAGAAATACAATAAAAATACACGAGTACCATATTCTATCTTAGTTTCCCAAATGTCAAAACTCTTTGATTGCTTAAACAAAGCAAATTGAAAGTGAAAGACGTGAATACGATAGTGTCGCACTAGATTCTATTAAGATATGAAACTTAGAAAAGCCGTACAACAGTACATAGGGTAATAATGAGAAGTTTTACTTGGACGATGTGGGCTGCGTGTGGCTAAAACTCCAATACTCTTCCCTTGCAATTTTGGTGGTCGCACCTAAAATTTCATGACTAAAACCATTGCTTTTATACTACTATAACCATGAAAGGACAAATTTATCTATTTACTCTTCAAACCAAAAAATAGCTGTTTAAGCAGTACCTTTATGCTTATATATTTTTTACTTTTTACCTTTCCCTTCTTCCCCACGAAAGCTTGACCGGATGATGAGTTCTACATACATAATAGTAGAGTATAATAGTTTATATATATATTTATATAATTAATTATATATTTATGTTTGAATTGAACCTAGGCATGAAAACCTGGAACTTCAATTACAGCAATGTTATTAGTTATTAATAAGAATAAACATGATAGCATCAATTCCTCAAATCATGGGAATTGATGATTTAATAAGAAACATACAATTCTTGAAACAGATATAAAGCCAGAATGGCGCCAATCATGTCTAATACTACAGAAAATAACTTACATCCAAATGGTGAAATACAAAAATAACAATTGCGTAAGAAAATCCTTCCATTGATGACAGAACAAACTGAGAGCAATTAGCAATTTATATAGTGGTCTTGACTGAATATTGCTTAAGTTTTCGTATTAAGCGTTTTATAACTTGAGCAGTTTGCACAGGAAGAATTACCCAAAAATATTTATTTTTTTGGATAACATCCGTATATATTTTCAATACATCTTCTTACTTTACTGTAGTCATCATAGAGTAAAATCTCCGCTGAACTTGCTGGTACAAGCCCGCTTTGGCGAGGGGTCCCCCATTTTTCAGTAAAACAACTACGAATTTCTCCAATGTAACGGACGGGAGATGGAAACTTGTGGTGATTATCTAAGGCATGATAGCAATCCATATCCACAAAGTATCCTTTAGTTACTCAAAAATATTTCTGCAAAATGCGAAACTGTAAGGATCTTTCAGGGCCTGAAAGATCATCTGGTCCAGTTTGAAGCTTCGTAGTTAAAAGTTCTGTACTTTGACGATTCACAACCATCATCTCTATATGGCATTATCCCTTTTGCAACAGTAAAAAAAGGTCCAAAAACGGGTTTTGATAGTATTTGAGAACACAGCAAAAAGCTGCTAAGCCGCATGCTAGAATTGCGCTGCAGTGACAAAACGAATATGAAGGGATGATAAGTACGGCTAGCAAGTGAGCTATTTTGTTTGCTAATTTTCAAGAAGTACAACCACCCTTCTTTGGTTTCCTTCAACATATCCAGTGTTCTGATGGCGATTTATTGCATAATAGGATGAATTCTAATTCCGGACTCAGATGCAAAATGGTGCATCTGTTGACTTGGTGCTGCTACCCTGGTTTTGCGATTCTAAATTTGGCCCGAAAGAAGAACTTTATTCAATCGGCAATTCCACTTGCTCTACTCCTTGCTTACTAAAGCTTCAAATGAAATTTGTAACATTCGAGCGTGAGTATAAACTGTTATGGAAAGGGATATGTAATTTCTAATATATCCACCAATTACTTGTAATGCTAGTAATCTCCAACAGTAGAAATGTTTACTTAATCATAAGTTTGAAACACAGCCGACATTCAGGTTATCATGATAAGGTTTTGCTACCCTACATTAATTTTAGTGTGATGAAAGAGCGGGTATCCTTGGGACCGAAGGAATAGCTACATGAAGTTTGATTTACTTTCCGCTGTACTTGAGTGATATGAATTTACTAAAAATATCTCCTAATTGCATAACATAAAAACCATAAAGCATTCACCAAACTTTAAAAGGTGCTTTAGTCTTTCTGGCGAATGTATCGCACTGCAATGAATTCTCTGTATATACACAGCATAAGAGCAAGCTTCAAGGGGACAGCAAAGGAATTAGCGGAGCTATTTTCATCTGTTGAAGCTCAATTCAAGCTGGGCTATTTATCCAAAAATAGCAAAGAATGGATAATTCAGTGTTTTGGCTTTATATCTTTGTGGGTTTTTGCATACTTCAACTAGTAGAAAGCACAAAATGCCATGACACTGTCGACAGAAACCATAGCACTAAACATTCGAAAAAAAGGGAAAAGTACTCTCATTTAAGATTTTCGCACGCACTTCAAAAAAATCCTGGATTTTTTGGTAAATTATTTTCTTCTGAGCCATATTTCTTCTCTATAACATGTTTGGTTTCTTGATAGATAATTTAGCATCAAGTATAGGAGGAGCATTGACCGCACCTACACAGGCTGCAGCCGTACAACAAAATGCTGTACCTCAGATTCCAATTGCGAACTCGGTTCAAAATGAACAACAACTTCAAGCTGCACAACAACAACAGCAATTGCAAGCGAATGCAAAAACGAACACCACTACAACCACACTACCACCAGGACCTGATCTTATTTCATTGGTTGATATTAATTAGATAATTTCTAAGAATGAAACAACTTATACTAAAAATTTATAGGAGAAAAAACAAGAAGCGACAGAGAAGCAGCTAGAAAATTGTAAGATTGTTATGCACCTTGTCAAATTCATTTAAAATTTGTTTGAGGTATTTTAGTGGATGCAAGAGGCGACAAATTGAAGCAATCGATGAAAGTGCGAAGTTAAGATAGTAAAATTTCGGCAGCCATTTTGTATGTCGATTTTCAGGAACTTAAAGGAACATTCGGAGTAAGGCAGCGACAGGTTTGCTAGAATAGCCGAATTAAAATTTCTTGTGGTGATTTGCACTATGCATAGAATGTGGAAATTCAAAGAGATGTAGTCAAACCGCAACAAGTCGAAGAAGCAGAGGCTATTGAAAAACTAGAAGAAGCAGCAAGTCAGTAAACTATTTTATTTAAGCCGAAACTTCGTTTGATTTAAATAAATAATAGAACCACACAGTGAATTTACCGCTCCAGTAATTGTTTTGCTACCTGCTACATCAACCGCAAGGTGGTTTAGCTTTTTTTTATTTAAGATGTCATTTTATCTCTGTTTCCATTGCATCAGAGATAAATTAGAGTTTGCAAGGGCTATTAAGTGTATGGGAAAAATGAATACGCCAGAAATGAAGGCGTACCGTAGCGCAAAATTAACGGAAATGGCAAGAATTAAAGGCAAAACAAAAGAAGAAATTGAAACAGAGATAAAAGAAACTGAAAATGAACTAAAGAAGGCATGCAACAATTATTTGTCATATGCAACTGTTTCCTTCATGCGGAAAACAATATACTACAACTGAAAAATATAGACGAAAGGAGAACGCAGAAAAATTCATGAAAATTTAAGAAAAGCTGAGGTTGACTCCATGCACGAGAAAAAGGTATTTCTCATACTTCCGCTGCTATCCTCAAGGCATTAAGTAAAATTTTAATTACAGAAAAATCCTGACGTTATTTTCTTCAAATCAGATTTAAAGGATCGAGATAAAGAAATCGCAATATTGGTAAATAATTACATATATTATTTCAAGCAATTGCTTTTTTGTACCAAATTCGAAATCTTTTGACAGTTGGGCAAATTGAAAAGGCTTCGTGAACGTCTTTCAGGTGAAAATAACATCATAAAAAACTACTAGTCGATTTGCTCTCATTGGTGCTTTAGCATTGAACCTGAATGTTTTCAAGGCTGAAACTGAGCAGGCTGAAAATGAAGAGGAAAAAAGTGAAAGTAAGGAAGAACCAGAGGGGGAGAGGGCAGAGAAAAAAAGCACGCTTCAAAAGATGAAATCCCTCTTTCGAAGAAAAAAGGTTTCCCGTTATTAATTGAACTAATTCTTTAAATGGAATATAAATTTGGTCGTTTTCTCAGACTAAAAAAGCAGAAAAGGAATCTGAGGAAGAAACGGACGAAGAATAGAGCAGATAAAAGTTAAAACAACCTTGTAGCGCTTATTCTCAAACAGTAAATGTAGGTGCAAGTACCATCGATAGAATTACACTTTAATGATAATCAATTTAACAAAAGCAGATACATATAATTATGCTATTTTCGATTACTTGAATGAAACAATGTGTTGCAGTATTTATTGTCTATACTGTTAAACCAGTGTTTGCTAGATTAATTCAAAGAATGCTGATTTCTGGAGTTCTATGAGTATGCAATTACTTAAGTAGGTAGCACTAAATTTTATGAGAAACTGTTTTTGCCATTTATGCAACTTAATGAACACGTTAATTGGTAAAGATAAATTTATTTTTAAGCCTACTGTAACTAATGCGGCAAGATCAGGCAATATACTGCATACTAACCAATAAAAAATTAATGCAGTTATTAGTCGAGCCTACCAAATAATCTAGTTGCCTGCATATTTGGCTCTAGCAGTAATAGATGCCATATAACCACCCCCCGTGACTTAACTTAGAGGTTTTTGCTAGTCCTTCTAGCTTTTTTTAAATTGCTGATTACTTTTTAGTAAGTACAAATTCGTTAGAAAAATAAGCAGTATTCACTCTGGCTGCTGTGGTTTGTGACTTGATACAGCGGGGTTGCAAAACAATTTATGGTTAATTTATTCTTTTGGAATTCTGTTATCCTTGAATCAAAATATTTTTTGCTTACAAATTATTGGATTCATTTAAAACGTTTTGGCTTTTAGTGATGCAATTTTGGCAGTAGCTCTTTTTCGCTAATACAGACGCTTTTTTCTTTGAATATTTTACGCTGAGCAGAATGTCGAGTGAATTGCAATATACAGACCCAAATTCTCGTGTTTTTGTGACAGGAATTACGACCGGAGTGACTGAGGTGAGTAAAAATAAAGGGGTTGATGCATATAAATGTTGCGCTAATATTCTACTACGCTAAACAAAAAATTTGATAGCCAAAATTTATACAAGGAATGAAGAATAAAGTGCTTGCCTTTTTGAACTAAATAAAATCAGTGAAATTTTAACTTCACACGAAAGTTTCTATATACTAAATTTTATGCTGCTTCTTTATTAGCGCCGTTACAAGCACAGCCAGTTTAGAATTTTTTTGTCATTTCGCGTGCTACTTGAAGAAAGATAATAAAACAACATTTTTCTTTATTTAGGAGACGATGAAGACTCTTTTTAGTCAGTCTGGTAAAGTCCAGCTTCATTTGTATGTACCTGGAACGCAAAACAATGGCTGGGCTATAGTGGGCTACACTGACGCAAAGGACGCCCAGCAATTCATTGCTAATAGGAAACAGATTCAATCCTAATATCAGGATTCAAGAAACTTTAAACTGTTGAAAATAATGTTGCTTTGATTGTATAATTTTAATATGAATTAAACCAAAAACTATATGGTTATCTTTGTTGTCCATATGTGTTATCGTGATAGCTGGCATGCATTCTGACGTTCATGAGGGAGTACGTTCACATTTTTGTACAATACTAAATTTGATTATTTTTGTACAATACTAAATTTGATTATTTTTGTACAATACTCAATTTGATTATTTTTGTAAAATCAAATTGATAGTTTCATACGAATTATTCAGCGAGAGAAGCTTTCGCATTAACTCATTTTGAAAACAAAAAGACAGAAATCACACCAGCAATTGCAACCCTTGTTACCAAATAAAAATTGTTTGCGACCCGTAAATTATCGTTTCATGGGTACATGCAATGTATAGAATGTATTCATTCTCAATAAAGTTACTCTATCTATTATGTCCTTGCTAACTCATGAGTCCTATCCAACATCTGCAAAACAAAAAAGAAACCGTAGCGAAAAGCATCAAATAGGGTGATACAGGGAAATCAACAAGCCGTTAAAGAGCTTAAATATTTAAACTGACAACCACTAAAAGCATTAAAGAAAGGGCTGAGTACAATTGAAAATTACAAAATTAAGCATTTTCCATTGCCCCTATAAAATACCAAACCCATCCTTGGCAAGATCGCTTTCATTTTTCTTCACAGTTGTACATAATCTTTCTTAAATATTATTAATTTTTATTTTCATTGTAAGCCAATAAGTAGAATCATTGCTGTTTTTCCAGTCAACAATTTCTGTCCATGGCTTTGGTATACGCATATACATTCTTTTTAATTTTAGGGCTAAAACGTAGCACTGATACTGCAAATGAGTGTCAGCAGGAATAACACGTGCAAGCCCAGAAAAACTACAGCAATTTTGAAGCTCTTTGAGATTAGACTACTTTAGAATTTGTTATAATAGAACGATCGCCTAAAATTGATTTGCATTGTTATAAGAGCGTGCGGGTCACATGATTGGTACATTCGATATTATCTCAAAGGCGAAACATTTTTTTTTATTCCGCCTGTATATCCGTGTCGCTACAAATGGATAAAGTTCTGAAATTGCGATTGGAATAAACTTCACTCAACTTACATAAGGAAACTAATACGAAACTTACATCTACAGTAGCTTGAGTCAATAGATAGCTTAATTTTTTCCCGTACAAATGAAACCACATTAAGCAAAACACAACTTCGCGATTGCGAATGTGTGCGGAGCATACGCAATGAAAGTAAAAAATATCAAAAATGAAATTTATTACAAAGGCACAAAATATAGCAGGCTCTGGAAGGGTATGGATCTATTAAATATCTGTTCTCAAAATAGTAAAGGTTTCAAAACAAAACAGAATATTTCGAAACTCAAAACATTAAACTGGCAAAGCAAGACGAAGCGAGCAATAAAAAAGTAACAAGAACAAAGCATTTCACGTAAAGTTCGATTTCGCATTACACATAAAGGGAACTGAGATGCATCTTAAAAATATATTTAAAGCAATTTAATCTAAGTTCCTACAAAAATATTTTTAAAAAAAATCATCTTCTCTTCAATTTAAACTTGTTTCTTTTCAGGCGAGACTGGCTCCTGTCTTCTGGCCTTTATGAAACAGTTTCGGTAATTTATTTTTCAATTTTTTCTTATTTTTCTTGGTGGTTTCCCCTACGAATGTATCTTTCGAAAAGCTTAGAGAAAGCTCACCACTGCATACACACACATACAAACATATATATATTTTTTTTACATTTTTATTTTAGACAGAGTTGAAGGCTACAGGCAAAAAATACCTTCGTGTATATACAGTGAGGACAGCAACAAAAAAATAGAGAAATTGCCAAGACATGTATTTCTTTCTTTTTATCTCTCACACAAGCAATTTTGGGTGATTGTGTTTCTCTATCTTCCCATACATACATGTATAGTTAAAACCCTGCATACACAGGGTCAACACAAAAAATAAAAAAACATCCATCCTGAGTTTTTCCAATTTTTTTTTCTAATAAATAGATAAAAAAATAAAAAATAGGTATGGAATTTTAACCTTTGCGGTACTGCGCTTGCAGTTGTAGGAACCTCTGCCTCATCATCCTCCGATTCCACAAACTGTGATTGTTCCATCAAATGAATAAACAATCGGCCATTGTTTTCCAATTTTTCCAGTAATTCTTGAAATAAATTACATTGACCCAGCAAGAATTCCTAAACCATAGATATCAACATAATGAAAATAGAAAGTACATACAACAAAAAAATAAAGAGAGAAGAATCCATTAAAAATTGGAAAAAATTACATACACAGTCTATTTTATATATATATATTTATAAAACAGATGCAAATCTCAATCAAACAAAACCATTTAATTCCTCTTTTCTTTTCTTTATTTCCTAATCATTAACCTGTGTCAATGAATCTGGAAGACTGGGAGAATCTGTTGCTGCATCACACTGTTTCTTTATATATATTCGAAGTGAATGAAGATCGTTTCTCAACACTTCAACATGTGCAGGTGTATAAGCATGACCTTCAAATCCCATTTCAGCAATCAATAAATACCAACACTGCATACCCAATATATTAGAAAAAAAATTTATAAATAAAAACAGACTGTTTTACTTAATACCCCCGAAAAAAATAAAAAAAAACATACTCTAGGAAAGTTTTAGATGTTAAAAAAATTCAAATGTGTTTATAAAACTATATATTTAAATAGGTTTTTCTTTCTTTTTTTTTATAGTAGTATATATACATTTTAATACAATTTTTTAATTAAAAAATTTTTTCCTTTTAGTATATCAATCTTTAAAAAAAAAACTAGAAAATTACTTTAAAAAAGTAGTATAGGGAGTTTTATAATTTTTTTATATATCCATTCAAAACGAAACATTTTTCTTCTTCTTTTCTACATGAAACTCCTTCTTTGTGTAAGTTTTCTTTTCATTCATTTTTTTTTTACTTAGAATCCTAATAAAATATATGTGTATCTCTCTCTCCTTTTTTTTTCTTCTTCTTAATTTTAAAAAAAAAAAAATATAAAGCATACAAGCTGTATGTATAGAAATTATTAAAAAAAAAACGATAAGATAACCCTTAAATATACTCATTTCATTTCATGTAATTACAGAAGAAGATTTATTTTTTTGTTTTATACGTACTTGAAGAAAGTAAAGAATAAAATGTTTTATAAGAGGAAGACGGCAAAGAGGGGGTACTTGAGTAAACAATTTTTCAATAGTCTATATAAACATCCATATAAATAATCATAAAAATTTATAAAATCTTAATCTTTATAAAATTAAAAACAAACAAGTTAGCTATTAAAAAAAAAAAATTTACCTCAGAGAAAGAGTTTATCAAATCTGTCAAATTTGGAACAGAAAATTCATTTGAATATAAATCATAAAAAATGTGTGTTTGAAATTCCAAAAAAACAGAA